>CM060638.1:29088561-29093561 GCA_030578275.1 Meda fulgida
CATCTAGAAGTTGTATCTCTAGAATTTCATCGCATCGCGTCTGTTTAGGACCTTAGAGATGTCTCGAATATAAGTTTTTGTAAAGCATGTAAATTCACATATTTGAAATATTTAACATTATTTCAAATAACCATTTGCTGACAAAAACTTCCATCAAGTATCCTCATTGTTTTCATCAGTCTGATACTTGCGGCGTGTCTTTAAGGGTCATGAACGACGTTCTCCTTAACGTATAAAGTATATAAAGCCAAAGTATAGCATAACTTATCAACACACTGTTCATATAAATTAGGTTTGTTCTGAATGAAATGACCACACGCAAAAGTACAACAGAAGAAGCCAGCACAAACAAACACCGTAGGGCCAGAAACACACTGTACACAAATACACAGATACCAATGATTGATTGATTGATGAACATACGTTACATGCACACTTGTGTTTCTGTGGCGCTCAAAGTGATTCCTTCAAATGGCACTGTCTGTAGCTATTCTTCCATCTAGAGTTGCAAAACAATATTCTTCCATTCACCTATTTTTAATGCACATTTTGTGATAATCGCATACAAAAAAACACTGGATGGAAAGGGAAAGATACGCATAAATTCTAAAAATATTCATAAATAATATTATCCACTCAATTGAGGCGGATACATAGGTGATATGCGATAAGATGATGTGCATAAACTACGATTTCCGAATAGAGGGTTTTCACTACATGTCATCAATCCGGAAGGCGGCCATTTTGGAGGCACTGAACGTAAACAATGCCACCAGAGCCCGTCTATTAGACATTCTCTGATGCCACTGAACCTTCGACTGAACGGACACGCAAATTTGGCTAATTATTGCTGCTGAAAAATGAAAAATTTTGAATTCTATAAGACCTAATGCACCAGAGAAACGAGCGCGCCGCCATCTTTAGAATAGTGTCTTTGAACTTCCGTTTTTACGGTCGCTCTGTATATCTCTATGGCATCGCTGTCGAGGAGTAATCAGCTGGTGAAGTGGATTTACTTATTGTAGAGGTAAATAAAGTTATCATGAGCATTGTAATGTTTATCATAAGCATTGTAAATCATATGTCTTAACAAATGTCGACCGGGAATTTTTTTAAACGAGCCGTTCATTCATAACTATCCAACCGTCTCCATTGACTTAGCATCGCGAGAGGCTGCCTCCTTGTCATTTATGACTTATAACAAAAAACAAAACAATGTCTAAAAGCTGCTGTGTGACAAGATGTACAGCAAACAAGCTAAAAAAACCCAGAAGTAAATGTTTTTCCCGTGGTTTATTAGTGTAACAAATGTGTAGTACATACACAGTGCAATCCATGCTGTTGTTTACATCCGAGTGCCTCCATAATGGCCGCGCATCCGGTTACCGCCCAGAACGTGACGTCGGTGAAAACCCTCTATAAATCCCTCAGCGTCAGCTGTGATTGGATAACTGGAGTAGCCAGCGGACCAATAGCATCGCAGCATCTCTAATGTTGGTTTGGTGTTTCTGAAACGCCGGAGTGGAAGTGTGTGATCAGAATGATTGTGTTTATTCCCTCCAGAAGCGTCTCACACACACGAGTGTGTTCCCGAACACGACAGCGTTTACTGTGTCCATCTGACGCTCCACACACTCGTTTATGATGGAGGGAACGAGAGCCCGACTGCAGAAACGTACAGTTTATTACTGATAATTTGAGCAAGTTTCCCAGGAAGTGACGCTTTTGTTCTCTTGAACACATGAGATGGAAACGCTGCTTTATTCACAAATGATTTATGCCATATTCGAATTTTGCGCACAAGTTAAATTTGCACCTTGTGATGGAAACAGTATAGAAGCTGGTCTCAGCCACAGAATGAAAAGTAAAAAAAGGTAATTGCAACTTTTTATCTCACAATTCTGACTTTTTATCTCAGGATTGCATGATCTAAAGTCACAATTGCGAGTTAAGTCAAAATTGCGAAATATATAGTCATAATTGTGAGATATAAAGTCAGAATTGTGAGATATAAAGTCAAAATTGCGAAATATAAAGTCAAAATTGCGAGATATGAAGTCAGAATTGCGAGATATAAAGTCAAAATTGCAAGATATAAAGTCAGAATTGCGAGATATAAAGTCAGAATTGCGAAATATAAAGTCAAAATTGCGAGATATAAAGTCAAAATTGCGAGATATAAAGTCAGAATTGCAAGATATAAAGTCAGAATTGCGTGATATAAAGTCAAAATTGCGAGATATGAAGTCAGAATTGTGAGATATAAAGTCAGAATTGCAAGATATAAAGTCAGAATTGCAAGATATAAAGTCAGAATTGCGAATTAAGTCAAAATTGCGAGATATAAAGTCAGAATTGCAAGATATAAAGTCAGAATTGCGTGATATAAAGTCAGAATTGCGAATTAAGTCAAAATTGCAAGATATAGTCAGAATTGCGAGATATAAAGTCAGAATTGCGAAATTTAAAGTCAAAATTGCGAGATATAGTCAAAATTGCGAGATATAAAGTCAAAATTGCAAGATATAAAGTCAGAATTGCGAGATATAAAGTCAGAATTGCGAATTAAGTCAAAATTGCCAAATATAAAGTCAAAATTGCGAGATATAAAGTCAAAATTGCGAAATATAAAGTCAAAATTTGCGAGATATAAAGTCAGAACTGTGAGATATAAAGCAATTATGACTTTTTCTCAGAATTGTTTATATCTCGCAATTCTGACTTTGTCTCGCAAGTCTGACTTTATATCTCGCAATTCTGACTTTATATCTCGCAAGTCTGACTTTATATCTCGCAATTCTGACTTTATATCTCGAAATTCTGACTTTATATCTCGCAATTCTGACTTTATATCACGCAATTCTGACTTTATATTTCGTAATTCTGACTTTATATCTCGCAATTCTGACTTTATATCTCGCAATTCTGACTTTATATCTCGCAATTCTGACTTTATATTTCACAATTCTGACTTTATATCTCACAATTCTGACTTTATATTTCGTAATTCTGACTTTATATCTCGCAATTCTGACTTTATATCTCGCAATTCTGACTTTATATCTCGCAATTCTGACTTTATATCTCACAATTCTGACTTTATATCACGCAATTCTGACTTTATATCACGCAATTCTGACTTTATATCTCGCAATTCTGACTTTATATCTCACAATTCTGACTTTATAACACAATTCTGACTTTATATCTCGCAATTCTGACTTTATATCTCACAATTCTGACTTTATATCTCACAATTCTGACTTTATAACACAATTCTGACTTTATATCTCACAATTCTGACTTTATAACAGGCAATTTGGAGATATAAGTCAGAACTGCGTGATGTATTCGTGATGTAAAGTCACAATTATCTTTTAAACTGTTTAATTCTGTGGCGGACACAAGCTTCTGTAAAACACTATTGAATAGCTAAATAAAGCAGCGCTTCCCTCGCATGTGTTCAAGAGAAACAAATCGCCATTTTATGGGAAATTGGTGCAAAATATCAATAATAAAAGAATAAAAAGTGTTAGTAAATGTTTCCATAGTGTATGCGCATGTTTTCTTATCAAAGAAATTGAGCGTAACGTTTTTTTGTAGCGCTTTATAATACGGTTTGTTAACATTAGTTGATGCATTAACTAACCTGGGCTCACAACCAACGCACTGTTTTTACAGTATTAATTATACTATACAGATGTTCATGTTAGTTTACAGTGCATTATCTTACATTAACAGATCTTTTAATCTTACAGATGTGTCAGTATATGCTGTACAGAAGCGTATTGCATTCACTTGAGGAAAAAAACTTTTTTTTAGATAATTATCTCGGAATTATGAGATCATTTTTCATGGATAAAAGTTTTTGCTCTGTTTTTCTGAATTAACGAGTTAATATCTCAGAATTATGAGATACATTTTTCTTGAAAAACTTTTTTTTCACTGTTTTTCTGAATTAACGAGTTACTCATAATTTTGAGATAATTAAGTCATTAATTCAGAAAAACAGAGCAAAAACTTTTTTTCCATGAAAAATGATCTCGTAATTCTGAGATATTAACTCGATAATTCAGAAAAACAGTAGATTTTTTTCCTCAAGTGAATGCAATACGCTTCCGTAATGCTGAGATTTACATTGACTAAGATTAATAAATGCTGTAGAAGTATCGGCCATTGTTAGTTAATCTTAATGTTAAATGAAAAGGTAACACTTTACAATAAGGTTCATTAGTTAACATTAGTTTAACGTGAACTATGAATGAACAATACTTTTACAGCATTTATTAATCTTATTAGTTAGCATTAGTTAATGCACTGTGAACTAACATGAACAAACATTAACAGATATTAATAAATACAGTAACAATTGTCTTGCTCATTGTTAGTTAATACATTAATGCATATCTAATTAACCTTATTGGAAGTTTTTTTTCAATGCACATTTTAATGGCATTTCCATCCAGCTTTTTTAATATCCCAAAATTTGCATTAGAATATGTGGATTGTAACATAACTAGTGTTCTTTAACTAACTTGCCCAGCATTTTCACATTTTGTTTCTGGTCATAATGTTTTAAAGTCTGAATCCAGACGAGGCTAATCTAGGCTATGTTTATGAAAGAAACGCAGTGATTGCATTGGAGTTGTCTGCACTGGCGTCGAGTGAGTGGTGTCTGGACACGAGCACCGGTACGTGAAGAGGTAGAGCGCCGGCTGACCGTCTTTAACAAGAACAACCTCGCCTGACACGAGGATTCGCGACAGATGAAGCTCGACCCGTTCTGCGGTCGCTCGCTGCCGTCACAGGAAGCACACCGGACCCACTTCCAGGCGCCGCTGGTCCCCGGGACTCGAGGGAGCCACGCCGTGAACCTCCACGATGGGGAGATGATGAGTGTCCTGCGTGTGAAACAGGAATCGGGACTGATGCCAGCTGCCGTCACGCATCTGTCGGGAGAGACGGGAAAACGGCAAGATTATTCGATTTTACAAGCGAAA
>CM060638.1:29098561-29101061 GCA_030578275.1 Meda fulgida
GCAGCGGCTCGATGACCAGAGGATCTTCTCGGAACGAAAGTTTACATCGTGTGTTTCTCCGGAATCAGCCAGCGCGAAGGACGTCTATATTCTGATTGGTTGCTGCCGTTCTGCCGCTGAACCGCGTCACAGCTCATTACCATAAAGTTGAGCTACTTTCAACTTTCTCATTGACACTCAAAACGGCCAAGACGTGGCGCCAATGGATTTGACGCTCCTTGCTGCTGAGAGAAGCAGCTTCCATTGAAAACGAATGACTTCCGGTAACTCTGGAAGCTCGAGTCGGCGGTGTGAACGTACAGCAACCCGACTCCTGCGGCCTCCAGCTCTCGTGTGATTGGTGTGTGTGTGATATGAAGGATGTGTGTGTGTAGACTGGTCCTCACCGTGGCCTCCAGCTCTCGTGTGATTGGTGTGTGTGTGATATGAAGGATGTGTGTGTAGACTGGTCCTCACCGTGGCCTCCAGCTCTCGTGTGATTGGTGTGTGTGTGATATGAAGGATATGTGTGTGTAGACTGGTCCTCACCGTCACCTCGAGCTCACGTGTGATTGGTGTGTGTGATATGAAGGATATGTGTGTGTAGACTGGTCCTCACCGTCACCTCGAGCTCACGTGTGATTGGTGTGTGTGATATGAAGGATGCGTGTGTGTAGACTGGTCCTCACCGTCACCTCGAGCTCTTGTGTCATTGGTGTGTGTGATATGAAGGATGTTTGTGTGTAGACTGGTCCTCACCGTCGCCTCGAGCTCTCGTGTGATTGGTGTGTGTGATATGAAGGATGTGTGTGATATGAAGGATGTGTGTGTAGACTGGTCCTCACTGTCGCCTCCAGCTCTTGTGTGATTGGTGTGTGTGATATGAAGGATGTGTGTGTGTAGACTGGTCCTCACCGTGGCCTCTAGCTCTTGTGTGATTGGTGTGTGTGATATGAAGGATGTGTGTGTGTAGACTGGTCCTCACCGTGGCCTCCAGCTCTCGTGTGATTGGTGTGTGTGATATGAAGGATGTGTGTGTAGACTGGTCCTCACCGTCACCTCGAGCTCTTGTGTGATTGGTGTGTGTGATATGAAGGATGTGTGTGTAGACTGGTCCTCACCGTCGCCTCAAGCTCACGTGTGATTGGTGTGTGTGATATGAAGGATGCGTGTGTGTAGACTGGTCCTCACCGTCACCTCGAGCTCTTGTGTGATTGGTGTGTGTGTGATATGAAGGATGTGTGTGTGTAGACTGGTCCTCACCGTCACCTCCAGCTCTTGTGTGATTGGTGTGTGTGATATGAAGGATGTGTGTGTGTAGACTGGTCCTCACCGTCGCTCCGCTGGCTCTGGCACTCCAGCAAGTCTCTGCAGAAGCGCGCAGGGTTTTCTCTCGACCCCAGCGGTGTCTTCATGCTGTCCACGACGCCGCTCAGATACTTCAGCGTTCGCAGGATCTCAGCGTTCTGCTCAGACTGAGACGCGTCTGTTTTCTGGAAACTCTGAGGAGAAGAACCGAGACATCAGTCAGAGTCGTTTAGCGGCCGACACATCAGTTATTAAATCCTCAACTTAAAAGGATTTAAATTAGGCCACACTTATTAATACACTACCAGTCAAATGTTTGGAATCAGGTTTTACAAAATCCATCCATCCATCCATCCATCCATCCATCCATCCATCCATCCATCAATCCAATACATCACTCCAATCCATCACTCCATCAATCCATCCATCATCAATTCATCCATCCACTCATCCATCCATCATCCATCAATCCATCATCCATCCATCATCCATTCATCCATCCACTCATCCATCCATCATCCATCAATCCATCATCCATCCATCATCCATTCATCCATCCACTCATCCATCCATCATCCATCAATCCATCATCCATCCATCATCCATTCATCCATCCACTCATCCATCCATCATCCATCAATCCATCATCCATCCATCATCCATCAATCCATCATCCATCCATCATCCACTCATCCATCCACTCATCCATCCATCCACTCATCCATCCATCCATCCATCATCCATCAATCCAATCCATCATCCATCCATCAATCTAATCCATCATCCATCCATCAATCCATCAATCTAATCCATCATCCATCAATCCAATCCATCATCCATCCATCAATCCATCATCCATCAATCCATCCATCATCCATTCATCCATCCATCCATCCATCCATCCACTCATCCATCAATCCATCCATCATCCATCCATCCATTAATCCATCTATCATGCACTCATCCATCCATCATCCATTCATCCATCCATCCATCCATCCACTCATCCATCAATCCATCCATCATCCTTCCACCCACTCATCCATCAATCCACTCATCCATCCATCCACTCATCCATCAATCCATCCATCCTTCCACCCACTCATCCATCCATCCACTCATCCATCAATCCATCCATCCTTCCAACCACTCATCCATCAATCCACTCATCCATCAATCCACTCATCCATCTATCCACTCATCCCTCTATCCA
>CM060638.1:29113561-29148561 GCA_030578275.1 Meda fulgida
CACAAAAAAAAATTTTCATTAAAAATGTTATAATTACTTCAATGTGTCACTTGCCATTTAGAATTATTTGTGAAATTTATGAGAATATGTGAAAATTGTTTCAACGTAAATCCTACAGCAAACCTTTATTCCGTGAACATGTGAGATACAAGTTTCAGACACGTTTAAGACACTGTGTGATTCAGTAGCACATGTGGCTTGTCGTTCTACATCAATAGACGAGTGTGTGTTGATGATTTCACACTCACTGTTCGGCCTTTCGATCCAGGGAGACCCGGTAAACCTGGAAGACCGGGAAGCCCGTCGGACCCCGGATACCCGTCTGTGCCTCTGGGCCCCGGAAAACCCACCGGACCCTAGAGACAAGCATGAGAGAGTCACATGACCACAGGGGGCGGGACCGAAGCCCTGAAATTATACTTAATTAAACTTTTCTTTGTCCAGAAAGCTTATTTTATTTAATTTTAATGCAATTTTTTGGGGGAGATTTTTTGTTATTTTTAGTTTTATTTAACTATAAATTACTAGATTTAATCAATAAATAATAATTTAAGAACATTCCTCACATTCTTTCAACTTAACATGAAAATAACTCACAATTTCATGCATAACCCTTTTAATTCAGCTCTAAATATCTTACACTGTGTGTCTTTGCCGACCTCATGTGGACAATAATAATAACAGATGATATTTCATAACTCTAGATGTGCTGATATCTCTATATGGAGTAAATGAGCTGTTCCTCTGGGTCCTAAAGCCAGGCTCTTCAGTCGGCACTCACACACACGTACACTTTATACTCTCTTTTTTTGTTCAAGTTTTAGTTAGAAAATTGTGAGCATTTTTTGTGTGAACTGAAGCATTCCATTCATTCCTATGGGGTTCAAATTGATACGCGAGGGAAGCATTCGTTACTTTTTAAAATTTCAACCACAAAACTCCTCGAATACATGAATTGTATTCGTGGTTCAAGTGCGACAAAAGTCCTGGGGTCTTGCACCCCTCCGATGAACACGATTTTTTTTTTTTTTTTTATTCCAAAAGAAGAGGGAAGGATGAAGGTGAAAGTAAAACAGAAAAAAAGTTAAGTACAATGTAATATTTTTAATTATTCATATTTTATATAAAATATGTATTTTCAAAACCTGGGCAACTCTAAAACTGCAAAAAAATCCAAGCCAAAAATCTTAAGTTGTGTTTCAAATTTTAAGTTGATATCTCAAAAAAAAAAAGAGTTTTCAGAGAGTGTGTGTGTGTGTGTGCAGTACCAGACTCTTCCACTAGGACAGCCAGACTCATCACTGCCCTGCACTTCCAGACGTGCTTTGAGTGATCTGAACCATTATTTCCACAATTTTCATACAATTTATGAAGTAGACATCCTATTTAGAAGTCGTATGGGAAGTTTGGCAGATTTTGATATGAATTAAACCTCTAATAAACACATAAAAAGAACACGTATGTGCGTTATAGTTCGCTGCCACATCACAAATGGTGAATCTATAATTCTTTTCTTTATATTTAAAACATTTTCAGACCTTTTTTTTCTAAAATAATTGAATGGATGCCATCTTTTGAACTCTTGGCATGAAAACAAACAGAGGTTTCTACCCTTCTTTCATGATTTTTCATGTTCATCGCTATTTCAAAATAAAGGTCTAAATACGAGTATGAAAATATTCTTGTTGCAAATTGATAAATTACGGCTCCTCTTAAAATCAGTCACCAAATATGGAAACTAGAGATTGTAAGCTTTCAAATGATATTTAGTTTGTCAAGATTAGTTCAGGTTTAGTATAGGATATTACGGTTTTAAATATGTAATGGATTTGGGACTTAAGTTTGAAGAACACACACCTCAAGACCTGGAGCTCCAGCGAGACCTCGGGACCCTTTCTTACCGGCGAGTCCCTAAAACACACACACACACACACACACACACACACACACACACACACACACACACACACACACACACACATACACACACACATACACTTATTTCACACCCTCTCATTAATCTCTGTTACATAAGAATGTTTGGTACGAGTTTAAAGAAACATTGGTGATCTGCTCTAATCCTCTCTTAATGAAGCACCAGATTCCTGTGATACGACCGAAGAGAGTCGCACTGGGTGGCCAAACACACTCTGTGTGTGTTTCTCAGTCTATGTGTGAGATGTGTGACGCTGAATGTGTTTACAGGAGCTTAGGATGGATTTGCAATCATTAAACACACACACATTGTTTTTATATGACAGAGGTGAACGGCATTAACTGATAATGTTGACTATAGACTTACTCTAAAACATCTTTATGCTGAACATTAAACACTAGCATACTCTCTATGTATACTGCATACTACTTTTAATACTAAAACTCTCTCTCTCAAACACACACACACACACACGCACACACACACACACACACACACACACACACGCACACACACGCACACACACGCACACAGTAAAAGATAAACATATCTACATTGTCGTCACATGACCTCACTACGTTGCATGCTTAATTCTCCTTTTGAAAACCCATCCTGCTCTAGTGTGATATAAGGTTGAGATGTGTCCAGAAAGTGATTAATAACCCTATAAATCCGGTCCTCCGGGTGTTGCATACACACAGAACAAGCACACACTGAACACACACTGACCTGAATTCCCTTCTCACCCTCGGGTCCTACTTCACCCGGAAGCCCAGGAGATCCCTGGAAAATAATGAGAAGATCTCTCTTTAATTTCATTATGCAGTGTGATGATGTTACGCTGGTCCACAGGCGTGTGGCCAGGCTCCAAAATGAACCATATGAAAGCCTGCAGAAATTCCCTTCGGTAAGTTCAAATCTTCCAGGAACCTAATTAGGAAAGTTATGCAATAAAAGCCTCTGCTGCAGATCCTAGACAGCATTTTAAGGCATCATAAGGTTCTGATGCAAAAGCACATGCAACTGTGAGATGAACTCTAGTGCACTTCTGATGAGCATCACACACTAGTTGCTGCCTATTTAGAATACTCCAAATCTGCTGCTCACAAGTGTTTGTGTCACACTTACAGGAGATCCCTGCTGACCGAGGGCTCCCCGAGCACCTGTGACCCCTGCGTGACCCTAAAACACACACACACACACGAAAAATGTCAGAAGAACAAACAACATGAGATTGCATCATGTTGCTGTGTGGTTGCTAGGGTGTTGCTATGCATTTGTTGAGGCATTCTGGGTTGTTTTTAATCATGTTGATGTGTGGTTGCTAGGGTGTTGTTATACCGTTGCTGAGGCGTTCTAAGCGATTTTTAACATGTTGCTGTGTGGTTGCTAGGGTGTTGCTATGCAGTTGTTGAGGTGGTGTTCTGAGTTGTTTTTAATCATGTTGTTGCATGGTTGCATGTTGCACCTTTTAATCAAGGTGTTGCAATGCATTTGCTGATGTGTTCTGAGTTTATTTGATCATGTTACTGTTGGGTTACTAAGGGTGTTGCTATGCATTTGCTGTGTTCTGAGAGTGTTTTATCATGTTGATGTGTGGTTTCTAGGGTGTTGCTATGCATTTGCTAATGCTTTCTGAAAATTGTTCTATCTTGTCATTATGTGGTTGCTATGGTGCTTCTATGCAGTTGCTGAGGTGTTCTGAGAGTTTGTTTTATCATGTTACTGTTGGGTTACTAGGGTGTTGCTATGCATTTGCTGATATGTTCTGAAAGTGTTTTATCATGTTGCTGCGTGATTGCTAGGGTGTTGCTATGCATCTGCTGATGTGTTCTGAGAGTGTTTTATCATGTTGATGTGTGGTTGCTAGGGTGTTGCTATGTAGTTGCTGATGTGTTCAGAAAGTTTTCTGTCATGTCGTTATGTGGTTGCTATGGTGTTGCTATGCAGTTGCTGAGATGTTCTGAGAGTTTGTTTTATTATGTAGTTGTATGGTTGCTAGGGTGTTGCTATGCATTTGCTGATATGTTTTGAGAGTTTGTTTTATGTTCCTGCGTGGTTACTAGGGTGTTGCTATGAACAAAAATAAGCTAGTTAGCAAACAGGAATGGTTTTTCCAAAGCATGAAATACCTCCTTACAGAGACACTAACCTGATATCCACTATCTCCTGGTTCCCCACGTTCACCTTTCTCTCCTAGAGTTCCCTGTAAACACACACACACACACACACACACTGATATGTTGTCTTATTTCTTCCTCATAGAGATGTAAATATCACTGGCTCTTTATTTTGTGATTTCAGTGCAGAAGTTCAACAAAAACAGGAAGTTAAAGGAAATTAAGACCTACTGGTTCACCTAAGGGCCCGGGTGGTCCTGCCGTTTTACTGTCTTCTCCTGGGTAACCCTGAAAAAACACACATAATCAAACTCAGAACACCAATTATAGATGCTTTCACAAAATGATTTACTGCTTAAGCAAATTTGCATAGACTGCATAGAGTTTTAAGCATTATATGTACTAATTTAACTCAAATTAGACATTTAGACTGAGATTTATGTTCAAGATATCAAATTATGTTGTACAACCTTTTCTCCCTTTGGTCCCGGGGGGCCTGCCGGACCTTGCTTGCCAGTGTGACCCTACGGATAAGATAAAAATAGATAACTTTCTTATCTAATCCAAAGTAATATTCTTTTTTGAATGGTGATAGGCTGGCTGGGCTGATTAATTGCCAAATGTATTAATTAAATTTGATACAATCAATCGATAATTATGGAAAAGGGCTTCGCTCCCAAAACTTGTGTTTTTTTTAATAAGCATTCACAAATGCATATTTTTGCAACTCACTGCGTAACCTTGCAGTCCCAGCTCTCCCTGAGGTCCCATAACTCCAGGTCGACCCTGTAAGGTAATGAACAAAACACACATGTATGTTAGCTTGTGTTTAGTGGCAAATAACCGGCTAAAAATAACCAAAGTGTTTCCTGTCAGCAATGTTGTCCTGAAAAACATATTATTGGATGATGTCTTAAAAAAATGACTCCTGCTGCTCAGCCCATTATGGCTCCTTGGAAAAGCATTCGCTTATGAAAACAAGACGCTAGGTTCCCTAACAACACTTGTTATTGCATTTCATCGATGTCGTTAAACACTGTCAAATCCCAGACATTTTCTCTGCTTATAAATTCCAGCCTAAAACCACCAAATCAGCAGGCGCTTAACTGCATTGTACAAGAAAAGCGGATTAGACCCTAGTATCTCTAACGACATTAGTGTAAATCCCATCAGAAATCTTTGGTTCAATTCCAAATCCTGCTAATGTTTACACACACCTTAACTGATCCAGTCAAATCAGCGAGTTTGAGGCTAAAACTCATTCTCAGCATGTTAAAGAGGAAATTATTACGCTTCTGTAACTCACTGATTCTGCTCATACAGCAATTATTTTTAATACCCAATTCATTTAACAGGAACACTTTGCAATAAAGTTTTCTAATGCATTTTTAAGAAAGATATGTTGCATGCTGTAAAAATGTATTGCTTATTGTTAGTTAATGCTTAATACACCAATTTAACCAACAAAACAATCTCACATTTGTACTGTAGTTGTGTGGCAAAAAGGCAACAATTATTTATATTATACACCATTATCTAAGCTGGACTGTGACGATATTTAGACGCTATTTGTTGCATTATTTTCCTGTTATCTCTGTAAAGCTGCTGTGAAACACTCTGTATTGTAAAAAGCGCTGTATAAATGAATGTGACTTGACTATCTAGGACTCCCCCAGTGGTGAAATCAAATACAGCAACACAATGCAGTGTAATGTTAAGGTTGTGTGTTCAAGCTACACAACATTCCCAAATTTCCCCTTGTTAATGAATTCAGTGCATCCATTTCTCTGATTCGGACTGCACTGCTATTGAAGGCTTCGTGATTAGGATACTGATTAATGGTAATCATCTTTGGGATTTGCACAGCCAATTCTCAATCTCAAGCTCAAAAGACTTGGAGAAAGAGTGTAGGGATGTGTTAAAGAAGAAAGCACACTAACCGCGGCTCCTCTGGTTCCACGAGCACCTTTGAGTCCTCTCTCCCCAATCTGTCCGATTTCACCAGGCAAACCCATTTCTCCCAGTTGACCCGGCGGACCTTTTTCACCCTACCAAAGAGGACGATGAAAATATCAAAGGGAAGGACCGGTCTACATTATTTACATGTGTGGACGACAAGATAAATACGAATGTAATGTGAAAATAAAGAGAAAGACGTGTCCCAAACAAGACAAGACAAAGAAGAGCTTGTTATTAAGGGGTGCTGTGAAAAGTTGTCTCATTTGTTAATGTATTAACTCGCATGAGCTGACTGAGTAAACATCACAGTGAAACGGTAAAAAAAATTTTTAGCTCGATTTTAGTTCAAATACATATAATTGTTCATTGTTAATTCATATCAGTTCATAGTGCGTTAACTAATGTTAACATACAATTTTAACTTCTAATTCTGCATTGATAAATGCTGAAATTAACAATAACAATGACTGATAAATGTTGTAGAAGTGTTGTTCATTGTTAGTTCATATTAACTAATGCAGTTAACTAGTTTTAACAAACGAAACCTTAAGGAGTACCACAGGGCTCTGTTCGAGGTCCATTTTATTTCTGACACAATACTCCAGATTGAAAACACTTCTTGTGCACTTAAAATGAAGAGGTTCCCCATATTGCTTTGATGTAATTTAATGCAATTTTGTGGCTATAATTAAAGTTGATCCAGGAATGCCGGTACCTTCTTTCCTGGACGTCCACGGATGCCCGGCAGACCCTGTTTTCCCTCGGGTCCCTGATATAGAAACATCTGCTTTAACTTCACATCATCAGGAGAAATCTTAGAACGTCTCACAACAGACTAGCATTATCTAAAAAGCTGTGTCTGAACATGTTCCACCACAACTAAATGACACAAATGTTATATGTATTATATTATAATGAATTATTTCCAGACCCTTAGTTCCATATAACAAAGTAAAAGAAATACAAAAAAAAATAACATACAAACATAGATTTGCATACACCGAACATTATTTTAGAACATACAAACTTGAGTTCGAGTGCTTCTAGAACCAGGAGGAATAACTTGCATCACTTAATATAGGATAATTTAAGACCATTATGATTGAATTTCTCGAATCACCCAATCGACACATGAAATTATACATGTATTTCCTTAACACAGCATGCAAAGTAGGAAATGCCACTCTTTCATCACTAACCGGGAAGCCTTTTTTCCCAGGATCTCCGGAAAGTCCTGGTGGGCCGGAATCACCGATCTCGCCCCTTTCCCCGGCTTCTCCCATTGGTCCACGGTCACCTGGCTCACCCTAAGAAGTGAGAGAACAATACAATTATAAATTACATAACACATATTTCCAATAATGTTTGGGTTTAGGTACAATGATTTTAGGAATCATCATAACTTTGTCTTTAACATCAACCTATCTGGGGACTATGGATAAAAATGAGTCAATTTAGCTAAATCTGCCACATTTTACATATTTTTTCATGTATTATTTATGTGCATTGTCCATGATTAAATAAACAAAGAAAGAAAGAATAATATGCCAAATTAAACATGTACGCAAGTGCATTCTGGGCAAAACAATGAAAAAACTCACAGCAAACACAAGTTTTTGCAAAACAAATACACAGGGGAAAATGGTGTAGGATTTACTTTGAAACAATTTTTATTTAGTAATTGCTATAGAAATTGCAATTAGTTTACAATAAAACCATTTTATTTACATAGCATGTTTAAAAACATTGTGTTTACAGTGATAATAGGAGATTACAGTAACAGAGATTGTTGGGCTTTACAGCAGATCTAGAATAAAGTTATTGTCCAGATAAAGTTAGTTTTGATTGATTCACTTCCGTGTCAGAAGTGAAATAGTGAAACAGGTTCCACGGCGAAAAATTGTGAAAAACGTTACCGTTAAAACCGTGAATCTGTGTAAACGCTGGCGGCGTGCACCTGCGTATTACGCGTGCAGTCTATAGATATGAGCGTTTGAATATATATGTGTGCAGGCGTGTAGTTTTTCTTTACAAGTAGACCTCACCAAAACCCCTTAAAAATTCATAATACAGACATTTTTGTCGCTTTCACGTATCCATGTGAACTGGAAACATTCTGATAATGTTTGTATACTGAGGTGAAGGGAAGGAGGCGTTCACAGGGGAGAGACACTTCAGACTAGTTAATAATATAATAAAATAATAATTCTTTACATTTATATTGCGCTTTTCTGGGCACTCAAAGCGCTTTACATGGAAGGCGGGAATCTCCTCAACCACCAGCAGTGTGCAGCATCACCTGGATGATGCGACGGCAGCCATAGTGCGCCAGAACACACACACACACACACACACACACACACACGCACACACACACGCACACGCACGCACGCACGCACGCGCGCGCACGCACACACACGCACGCACGCACACACACACACACACACTCACAAAGACACACACACACGCTCTCACACACAAAGACACACACACACACGCACACACACTCACACGCACGCATGCACACACACACACACACTCACACGCACGCACACACGCGCACACACACACACTCACAAAGACACACACACTCTCACACTCACAAAGACACACACACACACACACACACACGCACGCACGCACACACGCACACACACACACACAAACACACCAGTTAGGTCCTCTCTCAACAAATGTATGCAAACAAATCAAAAACCTTGGAGTGATCTTTGACTCTTCACATTTTTTTGATACACAAATTAGTGCTGTTATTAGAGGAAGCTTTTCCCATCTATTGCTCTATTCTCTATATAGATCTATTGATCTATTGCAAAGTTGAATAACCTTCTTTCAAGCAAAGATTTAGAAGTTGCGATTCATTGCATTATTGCTCTCTTTACTCTGGTCTTCCTCAATCTTCACCATCTCAATTGGAAATTGTTCCAAATGCGTCTGCAAGATGAAGACTGATCATATTTCTCCTGTTTCAGCATCCCTTCACTGGCTTCCCATTCAGTCATTAAGAATCCTTGTCCTTGTGGGGATTTTTTTTTTAATGTAAAAATGCAGAAAGTGATCTGTGATTCTATCTTCCGCTTCATGAAACACATGTTAATGCTCAGTAGTACACATATATGGTTCTTTAGTGTATTTGCATTGTACTAAAATTGAAACAAAACTGAAATTCATTTTCTATGGGCATATATGCGGCTGAAACAGGGGGCCGAGTGCATCCCACATTTTTCAACATTAACATTATAGTCATTATGGCCTTTAGAAACACTATTTTGAGGAGGAGGCAGTGCACTATTGGCCCCTTTGGCACGGCCTGAGTTTCTGTCCTCAATGCCATTTTTTTCCATTACTTTTACTTTGATACTTTAAGTAGTTTTGAAACCAGTACTTATGCACTTTTACTTGAGTAAAAAGCTTGAGTTGATACTTCAACTTCTACAAAAGTCTTTTTAAACCCTAGTGTCTATACTTTTACTTGAGTAATGAATGTGAATACGTTTGACACCTCTGTCATTTGACAGTATAGGGTCCTAATGCCCGCACACAGAGCACAGGGAGAGCGCCCCCTGCTGGCCTCACTAACACCTCTCCCACACAGAGCACAGGGAGAGCGCCCCCTGCTGGCCTCACTAACACCTCTCCCACACAGAGCACAGGGAGAGCGCCCCCTGCTGGCCTCACTAACACCTCTCCCACACAGAGCACAGGGAGAGCGCCCCCTGCTGGCCTCACTAACACCTCACTCACACAGAGCACAGGGAGAGCGCCCCCTGCTGGCCTCACTAACACCTCACCCACACAGAGCACAGGGAGAGCGCCCCCTGCTGGCCTCACTAACACCTCTCCCACACAGAGCACAGGGAGAGCGCCCCCTGCTGGCCTCACTGACACCTCTCCCACACAGAGCACAGGGAGAGCACCCCCTGCTGGCCTCACTGACACCTCTCCCACACAAAGCACAGGGAGAGCGCCCCCTGCTGGCTCACTAACACCTGTCCCACACAGAGCACAGGGAGAGCGCCCCCTGCTGGCCTCACTGACACCTCTCCCACACAGAGCACAGGGAGAGCGCCCCCTGCTGGCTCACTGACACCTCTCCCACACAGAGCACAGGGAGAGCGCCCCCTGCTGGCCTCACTGACACCTCTCCCACACAGAGCACAGGGAGAGCGCCCCCTGCTGGCCTCACTGACACCTCTCCCACACAGAGCACAGGGAGAGCGCCCCCTGCTGGCTCACTAACACCTGTCCCACACAGAGCACAGGGAGAGCGCCCCCTGCTGGCTCACTAACACCTCTCCCACAGAGAGCACAGGGAGAGCGCCCCCTGCTGGCCTCACTAACACCTCTCCCACACAGAGCACAGGGAGAGCGCCCCCTGCTGGCCTCACTAACACTTGCCCACACAGAGCACAGGGAGAGCGCCCCCTGCTGGCTCACTAACACCTCACCCACACAGAGCACAGGGAGAGCGCCCCCTGCTGGCCTCACTAACACCTCTCCCACACAGAGCACAGGGAGAGCGCCCCCTGCTGGCCTCACTAACACCTCTCCCACACAGAGCACAGGGAGAGCGCCCCCTGCTGGCCTCACTAACACCTCTCCCACACAGAGCACAGGGAGAGCGCCCCCTGCTGGCCTCACTGACACCTCTCCCACACAGAGCACAGGAAGAGCGCCCCCTGCTGGCTCACTAACACCTCTCCCACACAGAGCACAGGGAGAGCGCCCCCTGCTGGCCTCACTAACACCTCTCCCACACAGAGCACAGGGAGAGCGCCCCCTGCTGGCTCACTAACACCTCACCCACACAGAGCACAGGGAGAGCGCCCCCTGCTGGCTCACTAACACCTCACCCACACAGAGCAAAGGGAGAGCGCCCCCTGCTGGCCTCACTAACACCTCTCCCACACAGAGCACAGGGAGAGCGCCCCCTGCTGGCCTCACTAACACCTCTCCCACACAGAGCACAGGGAGAGCGCCCCCTGCTGGCTCACTAACACCTCTCCCACACAGAGCACAGGGAGAGCGCCCCCTGCTGGCTCACTAACACCTCACCCACACAGAGCACAGGGAGAGCGCCCCCTGCTGGCCTCACTAACACCTCTCCCACACAGAGCACAGGGAGAGCGCCCCCTGCTGGGCTCACTAACACCTCTCCCACACAGAGCACAGGGAGAGCGCCCCCTGCTGGCCTCACTAACACCTCTCCCACACAGAGCACAGGGAGAGCGCCTCCTGCTGGCCTCACTAACACCTCTCCCACACAGAGCACAGGGAGAGCGCCCCCTGCTGGCCTCACTAACACCTCTCCCACACAGAGCACAGGGAGAGCGCCCCCTGCTGGCTCACTAACACCTGTCCCACACAGAGCACAGGGAGAGCGCCCCCTGCTGGCCTCACTGACACCTCTCCCACACAGAGCACAGGGAGAGCGCCCCCTGCTGGCTCACTGACACCTCTCCCACACAGAGCACAGGGAGAGCGCCCCCTGCTGGCCTCACTGACACCTCTCCCACACAGAGCACAGGGAGAGCGCCCCCTGCTGGCCTCACTGACACCTCTCCCACACAGAGCACAGGGAGAGCGCCCCCTGCTGGCTCACTAACACCTGTCCGACACAGAGCACAGGGAGAGCGCCCCCTGCTGGCTCACTAACACCTCTCCCACAGAGAGCACAGGGAGAGCGCCCCCTGCTGGCCTCACTAACACCTCTCCCACACAGAGCACAGGGAGAGCGCCCCCTGCTGGCCTCACTAACACTTGCCCACACAGAGCACAGGGAGAGCGCCCCCTGCTGGCTCACTAACACCTCACCCACACAGAGCACAGGGAGAGCGCCCCCTGCTGGCCTCACTAACACCTCTCCCACACAGAGCACAGGGAGAGCGCCCCCTGCTGGCCTCACTAACACCTCTCCCACACAGAGCACAGGGAGAGCGCCCCCTGCTGGCCTTACTAACACCTCTCCCACACAGAGCACAGGGAGTGCGCCCCCTGCTGGCCTCACTTACACCTCTCCCACACAGAGCACAGGAAGAGCGCCCCCTGCTGGCTCACTAACACCTCTCCCACACAGAGCACAGGGAGAGCGCCCCCTGCTGGCCTCACTAACACCTCTCCCACACAGAGCACAGGGAGAGCGCCCCCTGCTGGCTCACTAACACCTCACCCACACAGAGCACAGGGAGAGCGCCCCCTGCTGGCTCACTAACACCTCACCCACACAGAGCAAAGGGAGAGCGCCCCCTGCTGGCCTCACTAACACCTCTCCCACACAGAGCACAGGGAGAGCGCCCCCTGCTGGCCTCACTAACACCTCTCCCACACAGAGCACAGGGAGAGCGCCCCCTGCTGGCTCACTAACACCTCTCCCACACAGAGCACAGGGAGAGCGCCCCCTGCTGGCTCACTAACACCTCACCCACACAGAGCACAGGGAGAGCGCCCCCTGCTGGCCTCACTAACACCTCTCCCACACAGAGCACAGGGAGAGCGCCCCCTGCTGGGCTCACTAACACCTCTCCCACACAGAGCACAGGGAGAGCGCCCCCTGCTGGCCTCACTAACACCTCTCCCACACAGAGCACAGGGAGAGCGCCTCCTGCTGGCCTCACTAACACCTCTCCCACACAGAGCACAGGGAGAGCGCCCCCTGCTGGCCTCACTAACACCTCTCCCACACAGAGCACAGGGAGAGCGCCCCCTGCTGGCTCACTAACACCTCTCCCACACAGAGCACAGGGAGAGCGCCCCCTGCTGGCCTCACTAACACCTCTCCCACACAGAGCACAGGGAGAGCGCCCCCTGCTGGCCTCACTAACACCTCTCCCACACAGAGCACAGGGAGAGCGCCCCCTGCTGGCCTCACTAACACCTCTCCCACACAGAGCACAGGGAGAGCGCCCCCTGCTGGCCTCACTAACACCTCTTTCACACAGAGCACAGGGAGGGCGCCCCCTGCTGGCCTCACTAACACCTCTCCCACACAGAGCACAGGGAGAGCGCCCCCTGCTGGCCTCACTAACACCTCTCTCACACAGAGCACAGGGAGAGCGCCCCCTGCTGGCCTCACTAACACCTCTCCCACACAGAGCACAGGGAGAGCGCCCCCTGCTGGCTCACTAACACCTCACCCACACAGAGCACAGGGAGAGCGCCCCCTGCTGGCCTCACTAACACCTCTCCCACACAGAGCACAGGGAGAGCGCCCCCTGCTGGCCTCACTAACACCTCTCCCACACAGAGCACAGGGAGAGCGCCCCCTGCTGGCCTCACTAACACCTCTCTCACACAGAGCACAGGGAGAGCGCCCCCTGCTGGCCTCACTAACACCTCTCCCACACAGAGCACAGGGAGAGCGCCCCCTGCTGGCCTCACTAACACCTCTCCCTGCAGGAGTCTCCCATCCAGATCACCAGCTCAGCTGCAGTGGGGACCAGTCTCCGGCCACAGGCTTATATGACAATTCATTTACGTATATAACTATTCATTTATGACAGCGTTAATCTGCAGTCTCACCTTTGGTCCGTCCTTCCCTTGATGCCCGTCTTCTCCGGCCGGCCCTGGAGGACCCTAAGACAGAAGTAACAGCTTTAGAAAAGCATCATGGGATTCCCCCCACACATCATCTGTGCGGACCCTCACGCTGGTTTGCTTCTCCTAGAGGCCATTACTGACATTTTACTTGTATAAGAAGTCAACAAACCTGATTGCAGTATTAGCGAGATTACAGATACATATTTTACAGTCTGAATAACGTCAGAATTTTTTCCACAAGGCAGTAATGAGAATGAGATTTATTTATTTAGAATTTAGGGTGAAATATAAGCCGGATTAATTCATGAGATTCACCCATAATATCGAATAGCAAACACGAGAACTGCTTGAGTGACTGAGTAAGCGGAGACAAAGACGTGGACGCCCGAGGGCCCGCCTGTCGGATTATTGACACTGCTCGGCTCACGTCAGGTGCAGTAATAAAAACACACTGATGGATCGTGTTCACTTGGGCATGTTGCAGTCGCAGAGGGTTTAGACTCACTCGGATGCCCAGTTGGCCCAGTTCTCCTTCTTCTCCAGCAGGCCCCAGTTCACCCTGGAACAGATGGAGACACACAGTTGCCTAATACCAATAGATCTCACTCTGATACTGTTATTATTATCAAAGCTTGTCAGCAGGGACATGCACAGGAATACAGGAATTTTGAGGGGCGGTTGCTCTGACCTGAAAAAAGGGCTCTTTATTAAAATATATATACACAATATATGTCTTGCTACACTGCAGCATAATAAAATGGTTCTCACACTCCAGTAATATTTCTATGAATTTAATTAATCTTGCACTTGTTCATAGTTTTTGTATTATGTCTGAATATATTCAGTTGAATTTTGCCCGTACAAATTGCCTTATCTGACCGTGTTTATGTCCAAACTGAATGCCTCATATTATGGTCTTATTATTATTTATAAAGATTGCAAAACATCAGAGGTGACAGGTTTATGATATACAACTTTGTTAACAGTATACAAAATGTATTAACAATATGTTAAATGTCACCAAAATACACATGAGAAAAAGAGTTCCTCATATTATTGTTTATTGTTTTTTTTTTAATTATTATTGTTTTTTTTATTGTTTTTTTATTTGAAAAGAAATAATCTGGATTGAATTGACAGATGGGGAAAAACTCGCTTCTAATAAAAAATAAAAACGCTTATTTTTAAGAGTGCGCATGATTTGTAGTATGATTGTAAAGGGAACAGGATCGACTGGCGTAAACAGAGTTGCCCTTCCCTACGACTTTCACTCTCTGTCCCGAATGGAAGTGAATGATGCTTTGCGATTTTTTTTTAAAATCTAGGCCTACGTGAAATTCTGCATCCGTTGTACGATTTTTTTTTTTTTCAGTCGAGAAGGGCATATGGGCATTGAGCAACACCCCCCCCCCCCCCCCGTGCACGTCCCTGTGTGTCAGTATAAATCATCGGATTGTATTTCATTGCAAACTTTTGCGTTCAATGGAATAACTTAAATCAGTGGTTCCCAACCTTTTTAGGGTACTATACCCCCAAAACATTTGATCCAGCCTGAAGTACCCCCACAAGCGCATGTGATCAGTGGGACTTTACCTGTAAATAATGATATTTTTACTTCCTATAATAACTCTTATAATACAATACTTGTCTTAGTTCAATATTTGTATGACTTTTTCACATCTTCACATGTCCAGACCAATTATACAAGAACAAAGATCACATTTTATATAATAATAATAATACATTTGTTTTATATAGCGCCTTTAAAAGTTGCTTTCTCAAAGCGCTTTACAGGCAAACATAACAACAGGGAAAAATACACACTTTAAATACAAAAATAAACGAATAAAATTAATAATCAAGTAAAAGCAATCCTAAAATAAAATGTTTTGAGAATCATCCCACGTACCCCCGGTTGGGAAACACTGACTTAAATAATACAGCATTGGTCACTGTGAGAGTTTTAGGATGATCTGTCTCACCTTGAGTCCAGGTTCACCCACGGGCCCCTGCTCTCCTTCAGGTCCTGGAGGGCCCTGAGCACGCACAAAAGAGGGAAAATCACAAGACGACGGGAACTAAGGTCATATTTCAGACCCAAAACACAAAAATAAATACCCTGCAACATAATCACTTACTAAAAATAATCAAATTGTGCTATTATTGACTTTTCTGCAGTGTAATGTGTTGTGTGACTCCACAGCGTGCCTATATTATGTCATCTGTTGAAATTAACGGTATGTAACTGATTGTACTGTATTATTAATTTATTTGAAAATTCATTTTCAAATGCACTTTTTACTACATAATTGGATGCAGGAGAACTCTGTTATGCACTTCACAACGTTTATTTTAGGAAATACCTCGTGACCTTGCTCTCCATCTGGTCCCGCGTCCCCCGGAGGGCCTCTGGACCCCTAAACAGTTGCATTCAAATAAATATGAAATAAATATGAATTCATGCACATTTCCCAAAAAACAAACATGAATTTTGCATAAATAGTCCTGCTCGGTCTTGTTCTGGTCCTATAAATCAGACTTACACGTGTCACCGGTGCTGAATGTGTTCAAGAGCCACGGTTAACGGCAACAATACACACTACATTTCTAAGTTTAGCACATTTGAACAATAATGTGTGATGCAAATGAACATCCTTTATTTCATTTAGTTCAAGAAATTATTGTTTATATACAGTAGTGGCACTTATGCATGCACTATTATTAAGCCCAAACCTTTGTGTTTTATTTAAATACAACATGCGGTTAACTTGATCAGGTCAGTGTTGACACTGGTAACTCAAACTATACAATCTCTCATCAACTGAAATAAAGCTGAAATTAAATATAATTTTAATATTTAATAAAAACCCTTTTTTTATATTTAGAAAATCTGAAATGTTGCTTTGGCAAATAACTGAAATAAAATAAGTTTAAGTTAAAATACTAAAATTATACTTATTAATTGAAATTAAAAAATGATTCATTCATTTAAATATTTGTAAATAAAAATTAAATATAAACATTAGATGGAAAGGTTTAAATGTAAATAAACAAGAAATTTGGCAAATAACTTAAAATAAGTTTAATTTTAAATACTAAAATGACTAAAACTCAAATATTATATCATTTAAAGCAATATAGAAATATAAAAAAAACAGGTCAGCGATGAAACTAAAACTAAAACCATTAAAAATGTAGCTAATTAAAATTAAGCTGAATTAAAATAAATAAAATAAAATAGAAATATTAGATGAAAAACTCAAAGGTAAACAACTTAAGAAATGTTTATAATTTGGCAACTTACTTAAAAAAGTTTGTTGAAATGGTAAAATTACTAAAACTTAAATATAAATAAATTAAAGTTATATATATATATAACTTTATGTATGTATATATATATATAAATAAAAGCACTTAACAAAATTACTAAAACTTTAATTCAAAATCAAAAAATCAATGAAAATATCAAAATAAAGCTAATTCAGAATATTAACAAACACTATAACAATAACCGTATATACATACATACATATATGTATATATATATATATATAAAATACTAAATAACACTGAACCAGCACTATGTGCCATGCAGAAGTCTTTTTAATTCTCTTTAATAAAATGGATTTGTGTTGTAATACTCACAGGTTCACCTGGAGGACCTTTATCACCTGTGCTGCCGGCCGGACCTGCTTTACCCTGTACACACACACACACACACACACACACACACACACACACACACACACACACACACACACACACGCACACACACGCACGCACGCACACACACACATATACACACACAGACACACGCATGCACGCATGCACGCACGCACACACACGCATGCACGCACACACACACACACACACACACACACGCACACACACCAATTAATGTGATTCATACTCGTTTAGACTTTATACAATCTGATTACACATTATTCAGTTTAAAAAAACATCCTATTGAACAGAAAAATCACAAATGCAATCTCTATAATATCAGAATAAATGTACAGCAAAATGAGTGTCCTTCTCCTCAGAGGTTCCTCCTGAGAAAGACCCAGCACAGCGTTATATTTGCTTACTAAAACTAAAATTAAAACCATTAAAAGAATTTTCGTTACAAGAAATCAAGGTTAACTGAAATAAAATAAATCTTAAACTTATTTTATTCCAGCTAGTTTTCAAAGCAACATTTCTCATCTACATTTAGTTTTAAGATGCACTAAAAAAACTAAACTAAAAACGAATTAAAATATTTAAAAATATTAAAAAAAACAGTACTTAAAAAAAATGACAAAATATACTATATAATAATTAATTCCCTCGTTTTACTAAATCATGCACACAATATAACAACTCGTTCCTTCACTTTAAGTAAATCGTGCGCATAGTATAATAAGTTCGCTCGTTTTTAAATTGTGGCCACGTTGTAATAATATGTACAAATACTAAATCACTTTTACGCACAATTACATGACAGTATTTTCAACTAAAAACAGAAAAGCGTTAATTTACACGACAACGCCTGAAAATGCAAACTTTTGAAAATGATATTATCGTCTGTGTGTAAACTACAAAAACACTGATTTATGAAAATGGTCCTCCATGTTTATGCTCAGTCTATCGCCGCGTACTGTTTCTTCACAAAGTGACATCGCCATCTACTGGTCAGACAGAAAATGCAGTCGTTTTTTTTTGTCGTTTACGTGGATCGCTTTGACAAACGTAAAGGAAAACCTTTTCCAGCGTAGTAATTTGTTGCTTGGTTTACTAAATCATGGCCACATCGAACTAATGCGTTCCCTGGTTTAGATTTAAGCATGATGACGTAAAACGAGGGAACGAGTTAGTAAAGCGTGCTGTCTTAGTAAATGTTCATTCGTGGCCCAGATATAATGTCTCTCTTTCCCCACATGTCTGCATAGTTTTGCAATAGTAAAGAAAAGAAAATTAGATCTATATTTGCTAATTAAATGTTTATATCGACGTTATATCTTATTCCACCGGTCTTATCAAACTATTCTCACGGATATATCTCAGCGTTCCTCAACAGACCAGCTTTAACATCGACATCAGCACATTCATCACAAGTGCGCTTTCATTTTACACAAGTAAATATTACTTGCACAATAAATGCTTCCATATGTGACCTTCTCTGTGTTCACATCACGTTTCAATCAGTCACTTAAAGGTTTCATGATGTTGTCTTGGAAGGTAGCTCACTATGTAGGCACACTAGGTTTCAGAAATTACTACTTTTATTCATAAGGGATGCATTAAACTGTTTTAAAAGTGACAGTAATCTTACAAAAGATTCTGTTTGAATCTTTCAGTTTGCAAAAAAATAGAGAGAGTATAAATAGAGACAGTTCCCACTAGAGGACGCTGTGAGCTCACGACGAGGGAAACCCCTCAGGCTTGAGTTTTAAACACTTCACACACACTTCACACACACTGACATCACAACACACTGATCTGTGACGCCACATATGAGCCTCCTTAACCATTTTAGCAACAGTATGAAGAGGAAATAGTATCATTTATTTAAACAAAAATAATAGTATTTTGGCAATATATTTTAATATTTGGTATATTTTAATACTTTTGCGCGTTGAAAAATAGAATTTATTTAAATAAAAATAAAAGTCTTTTTGGCCACATATTTTACTAAATTTATTTTTGACAATATCAATACATTTGAGCATTAAAAAAATAATTGTATTTTTGGCAACAGTTTACTTTTTTAATGGGATCATACTCTGATACTAACTCTGCGACTGGCTCATAAGAATCGATGTACACTGGATTACAGCCGTTACTGTAAACTGATGTATACTGGAATACAGCAGTTACTGTAAACTGATGTACACTGGAATACAGCAGTTACTGTAAACTGATGTATACTGGAATACAGCAGTTACTGTAAACTGATGTACACTGGAAAACAGCAGTTACTGTAAACTGATGTACACTGAAATACAGCCGTTACTGTAAACTGATGTACACTGGAATACAGCAGTTACTGTAAACTGATGTACACTGAAATACAGCCGTTACTGTAAACTGATGTACACTGGAATACAGCCGTTACTGTAAACTGATGTACACTGGTATACAGCCGTTACTGTAAACTGATGTACACTGGAATACAGCAGTTACTGTAAACTGATGTACACTGGAATACAGCCGTTACTGTAAACTGATGTAGACTGGAATACAGCAGTTACTGTAAACTGATGTACACTGGAATACAGCAGTTACTGTAAACTGATGTACACTGGAATACAGCAGTTACTGTAAACTGATGTACACTGGAATACAGTCGTTACTGTAAACTGATGTACACTGGAATACAGTCGTTACTGTAAACTGATGTACACTGGAATACAGCAGTTACTGTAAACGGATGTACACTGGAATACAGTCGTTACTGTAAACTGATGTACACTGGAATACAGCAATTACTGTAAACTGATGTACACTGCAATACAGCCGTTACTGTAAACTGATGTACACTGGAAAACAGCAGTTACTGTAAACTGATGTACACTGGAATACAGCAGTTACTGTAAACTGATGTACACTGGAATACAGCAGTTACTGTAAACTGATGTACACTGGAATACAGTCGTTACTGTAAACTGATGTACACTGGAATACAGTCGTTACTGTAAACTGATGTACACTGGAATACAGCAGTTACTGTAAACGGATGTACACTGGAATACAGTCGTTACTGTAAACTGATGTACACTGGAATACAGCAATTACTGTAAACTGATGTACACTGCAATACAGCCGTTACTGTAAACTGATGTACACTGGAAAACAGCAATTACTGTAAACTGATGTACACTGGAATACAGCCGTTACTTTAAACTGATGTACACTGGAAAACAGTCATTACTGTAAGCTGATGTAGACTGGAATAAAGCAGTTACTGTAAACTGATGTACACTGGAATACAGCCGTTACTGTAAACTGATGTAGACTGGAATACAGCCGTTACTGTAAACTGATGTACACTGGAATACAGCCGTTACTGTAAACTGATGTACACTGGAAAACAGCAGTTACTGTAAACTGATGTACACTGGAATACAGTCGTTACTGTAAACTGATGTAGACTGGAATACAGCAGTTACTGTAAACTGATGTACACTGGAATACAGCCGTTACTGTAAACTGATGTAGACTGGAATACACCAGTTACTGTAAACTGATGTACACTGGAATACAGCAGTTACTGTAAACTGATGTACACTGGATTACAGCCGTTACTGTAAACTGATGTACACTGGAAAACAGCAGTTACTGTAAACTGATTTACACTGGAATACAGCCGTTACTGTAAACTGATTTACACTGGAATACAGCAGTTACTGTAAACTGATGTACACTGGAATACAGCAGTTACTGTAAACTGATGTACACTGGAATACAGCCGTTACTGTAAACTGATGTACACTGGAATACAGCAGTTACTGTAAACTGATGTACACTGGATTACAGCCGTTACTGTAAACTGATTTACACTGGAATACAGCAGTTACTGTAAACTGATGTACACTGGAATACAGCAGTTACTGTAAACTGATGTACACTGGAATACCGCAGTTACTGTAAACTGATGTACACTGGAATACAGCAGTTACTGTAAACTGATGTACACTGGAATACATCAGTTACTGTAAACTGATGTGTTACTGTGAACTGATGTACACTGGAATACAGCAGTTACTGTAAACTGATGTACACTGGAATACAGCAGTTACTGTAAACTGATGTACACTGGAATACAGCAGTTACTGTAAACTGATGTGTTACTGTGAACTGATGTACACTGGAATACAGCCGTTACTGTAAACTGAAGTGTAGTTAAGCCAGAAGCGTGACAGTTTTCAGTTATTCGTCACAGAAAGAGACTTACAGAGGGTCCTGCTGCTCCTCTCTTCCCTGGACCTCCAGCTTTACCCTACAAACACACACACACACAAAATCATAAAATCATATACCAACAAATCATATTGCATATGTCTTTAAACAGATTCTTTGGTCCAAAAAGGGCTAAATCGTGTCTTTATTCACTTCTGAGAATGGCAAAACTTGTGTAAAAGGTTTAGTAATTTTGTTGTATATTTTTGTCATTTTTATTTTTTATTTAAATTAAATTCTTATATGTACATATAGTTTTATTTATTTATGTGTTTGATTATTTCAGTTTTTGTTATTTTAGTAGATCAAGTTAAACTAAATTAAAATCTAAATTAAAAATAATGCTGCCTTAGCTGAAATAAAATAAGTTGAAGTTTTTCTATATTTGAATTCTTTTTTTTTTTTGTCAATTATAACAACACAGATCTGTAGTCATTTTAATTGGTCTAATAAACAAACATTTATGAGTATTTTAGTTTAGTTTATAGTATTTATTAATATTTAAAATGAGCTTTTTTTAAGTTTTCATTTTAAATTTAGTTAAAATTGTAATAAATATTTTCTTTTTTATGTGCTTTATTAAGGTTTATATTACTATTTATCTTAAATTTAATTTATATTAGATTTAATTTAAGTAAACTTACTTAAGTTTCAATTTTGTCAATTTTAGTACTTTTAACTTGAATGATTTTATTTCTTTTTAATTTTTCAACAAATATTTATGTTATTTTATCTTTATTTCAATTAACAAAATTAATTTCTCATATATGTCTCATATATGATGATTGTTTTCATAAAAAGCTTGTTATGATGTTATGAAGTATGAATAGTTTTCCCACTTGAGGATGTCCTTAAATGAAGATCTGATCTCACTTTATCTATAAACTAAACAGAGGTGCTTACGATGAATCCCGGATCTCCGTTCTTCCCTCCCGATCCCTTGTCACCCTGGAAAAGAAGAGCAGTCGAGCTGTCAGGCACGTGAGCGTGTCTCTGAGCATCAAGACCATTCACTGCGCTTTAGGATTGCGATGGCGTGAAAGGCCTCATGAAGCCATCTAAAGAGTGCAGTTTCTATCCTGTGGGATATATTTCCCTCGGAAACAGGGACATAAATAATGCCATCACAATGTTTTGCCAGAATAAAAGAGTTTAGCTTTTATACAGCCAGGGACTACAGATGAAATAAAGCTAAATCTGACTTGAGTAAATTAATGTGCATTGTCCCTTTTAAAATAAATAAATTCATATATAATGGTCAATGTGTGAATATAATACACTGTAAGAAGATTCGTTTCCATATAAAACCGAAATGCTTCATATATAGAACCTTTAAGTGCTTCCCATAATGGGATCATCGTATGTATTTAGTTTGAATTAATTTTTAATTCTGATTAAATTTCAAACTTTATCACTAGAAAAAGTTGAAATAACCTGTTAAACAAGAAAGTTTTATGCAGTCATTTCAGACATTCTACTTTTTAGCATAAAGTGTTGTTTAAAACTGAGTGAGAATGCTGGATTCAGGACATCACGGTTTGAAACTACTTCTACTTTCGTACTCGTCGTTGTAGCTCGTATGCGAGAGTGATGGCCATCCTTGCACAATCGCGGCTGGAGCACGTGGATATTTTTTTTTTTTAAGGCCGTACTTTATAAACTTATGTAAAAGCACTACTACAAGTATGGACAAGTGTTGTAAATTAGCAGTTTTGCTATAACACTAAAAAACAATGCATGTTGTTTGTCCAATGCTGTTGTTATGTCCATATCAAATAAATAAATAAATAAATGTTGTCGTCTGACTCCTAAAGTCGACATGAAATGTAATCTTCGATCATATGGGCAAATCATGAGTGATATCCCACGAGCGTGAACTTTAAAGCTTTTGCACCTTTTTCCCGCAGAATCAGCAAATATTTACCGACAATGAACCAGTTTAAAATTAGGATAAAGGACTAGTTGAGTACTAAATGCACATGATGGAGAGTATGTTGAGATGATGTGAAATTGCCAAATGTCTTTTTCTGTTAAATGTTTGTGTATTTTATTTTTTTTGAATATGGAACTACACTCTTAAAAATAACGGTTCCAAAATAGGGGTCATAGAAGAACCATTTTGGTTCCCAAAAAAACTTTTAGTGAATCGTTCTAAAAAGAACCATTTTTTGAACATATTAATAATCTAAAGAACCTTTTTCCACTATAAATAAACTTTTGCGGAACAAAATGGTTCTTTATGGAGTCAATGATGCAGATAAAGAACCATTACATTACATTTAACAGAATGATTATTTATCTTACACAAACCTTTCTCAAAGTTAATAAAAAATTACTTTTGGATTTTTGAGCTGAAACTAGGTGGAATGAGCGCCAAATCATCTCAGAAAATGGTTCTTTTTAGAACCATTCACTAAAAGGTTTTTTGGGAACCAAAATGGTTCTTCTATGACCCGTATTTTGGAACCGTTATTTTTAAGAGTGTACTGTTCTGCTGTCTTGGCCAGGACTCCCTTGAAAATGAGATTTTGAATCTCAATGGGATTATTTCCTGGTAAAATAAAGGTAAATAAAATAAAATAATAAAATATTGTAATAGAGTCAGGATATATGGTGATATACCTTTACGCCCTCATGGCCTGGTTCTCCTGGAGGGCCGTCAGCTCCTCTCGGGCCCTAAAACACAAAAACACACACCATATATGAGCCCAATACTCGCTGTGATTTCACACTAATATAAAAAATACATTTATTTCTTAGATAAAAATTCCATTCACTGAAAGAAGCTGCAATAATAATCATTTAAAGTATAATTTGACTGAGTTTAATAAGTGTTTTACTTATATCAGATATACTCTACATTGTGTAGGAAACTATAAAGTTTACTATATTCTTCTCCCAGATCACCGGCCAGTTACTTTGTTATGTGCATTTGTAATTTATATTTATTTTATACTATGTATTTTGGGAGAAATTGTTGAATTTACAGAAATCCGACAGATGCGATTCTCTGAATTGTGGTGCAAACTAACTAACATGTCATAAATCATCTAACATGATCATTATAAAGGTGTTTAAACGACAAAACACATTTCCTTTCACATATTTGACAATCGGAATATGTCATATAGTTCGTGACATAGAAAAGACGGAATTAAAGCTATACATCTGGTATACAGTGTAGCATTAATATGTTCTAAAATAATGTTCTAAAATAATAAACATTTATCATGCTAGATGCTATGATATAATATAGAGCCCCTAGAATATATAATAAATATTACAAATTCTATTATACCCCCCCCCCCCCCCCCAGTACATTAAGAACTGGAAAAAAAACTGTATGACATGTTTTCTGAAATATTATGTTTAAATATATGCAAATGAGGCATTGTCTAATTGAATGTGCACTAATTTGCATTCATTTCCAGGAAATAAATCTGAACAATGAATAAAGCCAGGTTCACAATTCTTGTTTGATTTGATTGACATATTAGAGTTAACTGTTTATACAGAGGGGATTTTGGATATCTCTTTTTATCACCGCATAAATCAGAAAATACTGTCAACAGACAGAGAAAAATATGTTTTTAGGACTAAAATGTTATAGAAATCAGTGTGAGTGATATATGAACAAACCCTTCAGTAAAAACCTTCAGAATATAGACAGGAATAAACCTGTAAAGTTTGGTGATTATAACTGTTGCTGAAGTGGAGGAAAAACTCTTTAAAAATATGTATCGTAATTCAAATCTACAGACGCTTATAGAAAGTGTAATAAAAAAAAACACGTAAATGTATTTTGGATGTTTTCTTTCCACTAATCTGAAAAAACATAAAAGCAAAGCAAAATATCTCATAATCTCTACATTGACCAGTGCATGAAAAACAATGGCTTTTAGTGTCTTGCCTTAAATCAGAAAATACTGTCAACAGTCAGAAAAAGGTTTTAGGAATTAAATATTATAAAAATCAGTGTGAGTGATATATGAACAAACCCCTCAGTAAAAACCTTCAGAATATAGACAGGAATAAACCTGTAAAATTTGGTGATTATAACGGCTGCTGAAGTGGAGGAAAAACTCTTTAAAAATATGTAGTGTAATTTAAATATACCGATGCAAAGAGAAAACGTGCAATAAGATAAAACACTTAAATGTGCGTTTTGGATGTTTTCTTTCCACTGGTCTGAAGAAGACATGTTATGCTCCAAAATCTCAAAATTGACCAGTGCATGAAAAACGGTAGCATCTTGCCTTAAACATCATGACTATCATATATCATCTATACACACTGAAAACATTTTCATGATCATCTTGTGAGATTTCACAGTCCAGCTAGTTTGGCGTATTATGTGATATGTTTAAGTCAGTGTTGTTATTGTTTCCTAAAACTATTAAAAATAAATAATAAAATATAATATAATATCCAATGAAAAATAAATATTTAAAAAAGGATCAAACTTATTAAACGTATATAATTAAAACTTAAAACTTAAATTCACAGACACACAAGGACTTATCAATGTTGTTATTGTTAACTAAAGCTGAAAAATAAACTGAAATAAAGCTGAAACATCTTGAGCAAAAATAAAAAATGTTGCCTGCGACTAACTGAAGTAAATACATTAAAGAACTGCAATTACTAAATATTTTTAAGCTTAACTGAAACATTTGAAATCAAAGTGATAAAAGCACTGCAAAAAAAAACTTCAACCAAAATGACTGTAAACAAACTTAAATCAATTTAAATTGAAATACTAAAATTACTAAAAAATGTAATAAAAATAAATTAAAGGTTTTTTTTAAAAAACAAAAATGGCCAACTAAAATGAAAATGAATTCTAAAAAAAATCTAATTCAAAATATGAATAAATACTACAAAGTATATAAATAATACTAAAAACCCTGGTTTAAATCTATACTTATTTACATTTACATATTTACATATTTATAACAAAATTTCTCTCATTTTGTTTAACTGAGCTTGTTGCAGTGCATTCTGGGAGTCCCATGAAAAGCTGGCTTTGAATTTGGCCAAAAGAAGTTGATCTTAAAAGGAATTCTATTGATTTTGAATGTGAAACTGGGCTGTAATGTCTTAAAAGCGGTCTAGGGACGTGTTTTACATCAGAGGAGCCTCATCTGTTGATGTTGGGTTCATGAACGGAGACTTCAGAAGGCCTGAGCTCTTTGTTCAGGATGTGTAAGCGATCTTTTCACACGGGGTTTAAAGTCGCCCATCCTCACCATCATTAAAAGGAGATCTGCACAATTTTATATAAACAGAACTGAGGGGAACATTCTCTTAATTGCAGAGTTTGGCATGAACCTCAAAACCTCTTTTCATCAGCTTCTGTGGCCTCTGACACTCTTCATCCTGAGTGATTAGGACTCAGTCAAACACACTCTTTCTCTGTCTTTCTCTGTGTCATTAGGACTCAGTCAAACACACTCTTTCTCTGTGTCATTAGGACTCACTCAAGCACACTCTTTCTCTGTGTCATTAGGACTCACTCAAGCACACTCTTTCTCTGTGTCATTAGGACTCAGTCAAACACACTCTTTCTCTGTGTCATTAGGACTCAGTCAAACACACTCTTTCTCTGTCTTTCTCTGTGTCATTAGGACTCAGTCAAACACACTCTTTCTCTGTGTCATTAGGACTCAGTCAAACACACTCAAACACACTCTTTCTCTGTGTCATTAGGACTCACTCAAACACACTCTTTCTCTGTGTCACTAGGACTCAGTCAAACACACTCTTTCTCTGTGTCATTAGGACTCAGTCAAACACACTCTTTCTCTGTGTCATTAGGACTCAGTCAAACACACTCTTTCTCTGTGTCATTAGGACTCACTCAAGCACACTCTTTCTCTGTGCCATTAGGACTCAGTCAAACACACTCTTTCTCTGTGTCATTAGGACTCACTCAAGCACACTCTTTCTCTGTGTCATTAGGACTCACTCAAACACACTCTTTCTCTGTCTTTCTCTGTGTCATTAGGACTCAGTCAAACACACTCTTTCTCTGTGTCATTAGGACTCAGTCAAACACACTCTTTCTCTGTGTCATTAGGACTCACTCAAGCACACTCTTTCTCTGTGTCATTAGGACTCACTCAAGCACACTCTTTCTCTGTGTCATTAGGACTCACTCAAGCACACTCTTTCTCTGTGTCATTAGGACTCAGTCAAACACACTCTTTCTCTGTGTCATTAGGACTCAGTCAAACACACTCTTTCTCTGTGTCATTAGGACTCAGTCAAACACACTCTTTCTCTGTGTCATTAGGACTCAGTCAAACACACTCTTTCTCTGTCTTTCTCTGTGTCATTAGGACTCAGTCAAACACACTCTTTCTCTGTGTCATTAGGAGGCGTGTTCCGGCGCAAACAATCCCTGGTGCTATTTTGCAGTTCCAGAAAACAATTGCGCCACTGACCAGAAAAAACTAGTCTAAAGTCAGTGGCGCGTTGCGCGTACATTCAGATGCTATTTTAAGCGCGCATGCTTGGCCTTAATACAGAGTGTGAACAACGCGCATACACTGTAGATGATTCTCTCATCCACACACATGCATTTTCCTTTTTGCAAATGATACATTATTATAAGGAAAAATATTAAAACACGAGGGAAATCATTGTTGTGTCCATGTGATGTGACGCTCTTATTGGTTTGTTTCCCGTTACGCCCAAACCACACCTATGAATAATGAATACTTCAGACCAACCCCTTTTAGATTTGCGTCGAGCGCAAGAGTCATTTATCTCGCCGGTTAAACAGCAACAGCGCCGAGATCCGCACACAGACTTACTCGCGCTTTGCGCTTGACACTTGCGTTTCAGATCGTTAAAATAGGGCCCTTTATGGTTTTAGTTTTAGTTTCATCACTGACCTGTTTTTTTATATTTCTATATAGCTTTAATTTATGTAATATTTGAGTTTTAGTAATTTTAGTATTTCAAATTAAACTTATTTTAAGTTATTTGCCAAATTTCTTTGCGCTTGACACTTGCGTTTCAGATCGTTAAAATAGGGCCCTTTATGTTATGTTGCATTGCTGTTTTTGCTACTGTACCTTTAAGACAGTTTAACTCTTTATGTTATGTTGCATTGTTTATGAACATTTGTCTGTTATACGCCTGAATACTGTAAATCTAAATCTAAATTAATTTCCTTACAAAGACAAAAGGGTAACGGAAAAATGTCATAATCCAGAAATCAATGCGTCTATTAAATATTTTCCTTGAATTATCTTATTAACCAGGTGACTCTGATCTAAAGTTGTCAATTACACGTCAAGTTCGTTTCAAAATCAAAAGAAAGAAAGAATATTTTGCATTGCATTACATTACATTCATGACAATTAACATTCAATTACCCCCAAATTCTCATTACATTATGCCAAAAAAGTCAATAAGGCAAATTAAATAAGTGCAATAATGAAAATCTAACAAAAACCTTAGAATTTTATAAACATAAAATTTAACTTAAAAAAAATATACATAAAAAATATATTTTATTGGAGATAGTTGAAAGCATTTTTCCTTTATTTTGAAGTTGAAGTAATAAAATAACTAAAACTAAATTTACTAAAACTTAATAAAAACTACATAGACAATAAAATCCGAATAAAAATGTAAAATACGAATAAAATATATAAAATAAAAATAAAAAATACGAATTAGCACTTTCGAGATTTCGTTGAAATGTAAAGTATATTATAAATAAAATGTATTATTAATATTATTATTATTATAAAAATGACAATAGCACACAATTAAATAACTAAAACTTTAACAGAAACTGAAAGAAAAATATAAAAATATAATTGCGTTTTAATGATACTAAAAATAATACTGAATACACACACAAAACATTTATATTTTACATTGTGTATATAAACAGATTTCTTTTTGATTTTGTGGTCATATTCAGTTTGGCCACTAGAGGTCCCTGTAGTTTATCTGGGAAACGATTCACTCAGTCAACAAAACGTGCAGTCACACTGATCTCTGAACAGATAGAGATGCAGATTTAATGCATTAAACTGAAGCGCTGTACAAGCAGAGCCTGTGAATTATTACTAGGACAATCCGCCCGCGGTAAACGTCTTTTTCAAGAACACTCTTATCTACGTGAATGGGGGAATGCTGAAATCTCAAAAACCACTCACAATTAAATTACATATTTCAAACCAGCAACAGAATCTAAAACGAACTGACCATGAACATGAAAAAAATAAGAAAAATGACAAAAACCAAACACAATTACTAAAACTTCATGCAAAACTGTCAATCAAAAGCATTCCACCAATCAAAGTGCTCTACTTCAGTTCAGCTTCCTGTTTGCTTTGCTCTGTCCACTCTAAGCTAAAAACCCAGCTCTTTCACAGGCTCACAACTGTCCTTGGTTTTAACGCTGAGTTTTCTGATTGGTGTTTTCGATGTAAACTCCCTTTATCACTTGTTTTATGGTTGTTTTTTAGATATCTATCCTGATGTACAGCACAATGGCCACTACTGTTGCTTTTATTGTGCTATATAAACAAAAGTTGATGTACCGGGTATGTATGTATGGATGTATGGATGGGTGGATGGATGGATTAATGATGGATGGATGGATGGATGTATGTATGGATAGATGGAGGGATGGATTAATGATGGATGGATGGATTAATGATGGATGGATGGATGGATGGATTAATGATGGATGGATGGATGGATGTATGGATGGATGGATGGATGGATGGATGGATGGATAGATGGATGGATGGATTAATGATGGATGGATGTATGGATGTATGGATGGATGTATGGATAGATGGATGGATTTATGATGGATGGATGGATGGATGGATTGATGATGGATGTATGGAAGGATGGATGCATGCATGGATGTATGGATTTATTGATTGATTGGTTGGTTGATGAAGGATGGATGTATGGATGGATTGATGGATGAGTGGATGGATGGATGGATGTATGGATGGATGAGTGGATGGATGGATGTATGGATGGATGGATGGATGGATTGATGGATGAGTGGATTGATGGATGGATGGATGGATTGATGGATGGATTGATGGATGAGTGGATTGATGGATGGATGGATGGATGGATGGATGAGTGGATTGATGGATGAGTGGATGGATGGATGTATGGATGTATGGATGGATGTATGGATGGATGGATGGATTGATGGATGAGTGGATTGATGGATGGATGTATGTATGGATGGTCTTCCTACCATTGTCCGGGAAGCAGACACACTCTGTCAGTTCAAAGCTAGACTAAAAACACATCTCTTTGACCTAGCATACACATAATATATTATAGACTTCTATAATTCAATGTTAGGCTGCATAGATTAGGTCAGCCGGAACTGGGAACACTTCCCTTAAATCCTGATGTACTCGTTACATCATCATAAGAAGAATGGCATCTACGCTAATTTTAGTGTCTTTGTTTATCCCGAGGTTTTCCCGCAGCCTACCGGATCCAGGCCGTATCCAGATCTGACTAGGAGCTTTGCCTGGACCCGATGACAACGCAGTGCTGAAGTGCCAACTAGCCTCTCCCTATGGAGGATCCCTTTCCCACTCTACAGATAAAACGTTGTGATTCCGGTTCGCGTACCCACCCCGAAGTGATAAAATAAAACAAAATTCTGTATCAAATTACAGTTACTGTAAATCCGGCCTCTAGTTCATAAACGCCAGAGGAGAACTGGCCCCCGACTGAGCCTGGGTTCTCCCAAGGTTTTTTTTTTCTCCAGTAGGTCACCTGATGGAGTTTTAGGACTCCAGTAGGTCACCTGATGGAGTTTTAGGACTCCAGTAGGTCACCTGATGGAGTTTTAGGACTCCAGTAGGTCACCTGATGGAGTTTTAGGACTCCAGTAGGTCACCTGATGGAGTTTTTCGGTTCCTTGCCACTGTTGCCTTTGGCTTGCTCAGTTGGGGATATTCAAAATAATTAACCAAGCATTAATACCATTGATCAGCCCTACCAAACGTGGATGTTTTTTCACTAAGAAACAAACATTGTTACGTTATTTGATTGATATTGTGAAGCTGCTTTGATGCAATTTATATTGTGAAAAGCGCTATATAAATACACTTGACTTGACTTGACTTGATGGATGAGTGGATTGATGGATGGATGGATGGATGAGTGGATTGATGGATGAGTGGATTGATGGATGAGTGGATTGATGGATGGATGGATGGATGTATGGATAGATGAGTGGATGGATGGATGGGTGGATGTATGGATGGATTGATGGATGAGTGGATTGATGGATGAGTGGATTGATGCATGTATGGATGGATGGATGGATGGATGGATGGATGGATGGATGGATTTATGGATGGATGGATTGATGATGGATGGATGGATGGATTTATTGATTGATTGATGGGTTGGTTGGTTGATGATGGATGGATGGATGGACGCATTGACATCATTAGCAATGCAACAAAACAAGCGACAGAATCATCATTTTCCTTCACTACTCGTCTTACCCTTTGTCCTTTGGGCCCGGAAACGCCTGCTGCTCCTCTCAGCCCTTGTGGACCCTTGAGAAAGAGAGACAGACAGAAAGAGAAAGAGACAGAGAAAGAGAGACAGACAGAAAGAGAAAGAGAGACAGACAGAAAGAGAAAGAGTAAAGTTTCAGCTTTGATGTGTTTCTCTCAAAACCGACCGCAACCATTGTATCTGTGTGTATATCACTTCAATATCGCTGAACTTCACATCAGTTAAAATAATACCATGAAACTTTGACATATCACAAAACATTCAATTATTACCATTGTTCAAGCACCATCATACATTATAAAAAAACAAAACAAAGACTGTTGGAGACTCAGAAGTCTATCAGAAGGTGTAGGCGCCGGTTGAATCTGTTAGTGTTCTTATTCTTCCGTTGCCTTCTTTCGCTCGAGTCAGCCCATAGAACCACTTGCAGGAAAATAATGAAATTTGGCACACAGATAGGAGACAGTCTGAACATTAACCACAGCAATTCTGGAGTCTCTAACTCAATCCCTCTAGCGCCACCAACTGTCCGAAGTTGCACACAAGTTTATGCTAATAACTTTTGAACCCTAAGGGCTAGAAACAAAATTCTTCTCTGATTCCTTGGCTCAAGATTATTCGTCGTGATTCTTCCGATTTTCACCAAACTTGGCTCATATCATCTTCAAATCATGCTGGCAAAAAGCTATTAAAAGCTTTTTGATAAACTCAACTGTTCTTGAATAACACGTGAACTAATTCATCAAAGAACACGCCAAAATTGGACGTGAGGCTATATCTCTGCAACGCTTTCACATATTGAGATGAATCTTGGTACATGTCATCACAAGCATGACCTGAGGTTACATGCAGCGTTTCAGCACAGCGCCACCTACTGGTCAGGAGATATGAAAAATAGCTCTTTTTGCTTGTAACTACTGTTTGGTTTGCCCCAAAATGTCTCTTTTAATTCAGTACATCATGCCGAGTCGAATGATACCCAATTTTGTCTCAACCATTTTTGGTGTCAGACATTTTGAATTTTGTCATAAAACGCTGTATTTTATGCACGCATTAGGGTATCGTTACGAAAATCTATACATGTCATCAGGACCATTCCCTGTTGGGAAATTTAAACAAATGCTAATAGCTTTTTCTTAATTTTGATTATTTTAATGAAACTGCACTTGATAGATTCCTTGAGTCATACCAAGAATAATGATACAAGTTATACCATAGTTGATCAAAATTGCTGTACGTAATTTAGTTTTTTTTTTGAAAGCCTACTTTTTCAAACTCCTCCTTGACCGATTTTCAAGGTTTTGAAGGCTTTTCGATTGACCAGACCAATCTCATATAACCAATTAAGCACATCAATTTAGCAACAGCGCCACCTATTGGTCAAAAGTGATAAGTGTTAAAGTCATGTGATCGTAGTATAGTTCGTTTATAGCCAACGTTTAGCTTTTTACTTCTGTCGATTGTATTAAGGCTTTAGAAATAGTGTTCATTTGTGAAAATTTTCGTGATGAACAAAACTGAAATTTGAAATTTAATGAAACAGCAGAGGATCATGGGTAAACTTACTGGTGGACCTTGTGGGCCGAAATCTCCAGGACCTCCTGGAAGACCCGGATACCCCTATTACAAAGAGAAAGACGCACGGTTATCACTATAAACACACTAACCACCGATTTACTCAGAAATCTGTTCAACTCTCCTTCACTAATGATTTACACACGTTTCACATTGTGCAATTTACATCCAAGAAACGACTGGAGAAGCAAAATGACTGAAGATTTTGGCTTTTAGATATTTGTACAAAAAAAAATCCTCATTTTTTTGCAGTGCAATGCAATTTAATATACATGTTTGTTAATATGAAATAAGTTCTTACTATTGAACCTTTCTCTCCTGGAGGACCCAGAGGACCAGGAGGACCTCGATTACCCTGAACACACACCATTAAACACACAAACACACGGTTTCTGACTCATTTCAGGCTGCAGATCTGATCTTACTGTATAGATCATGATGTATTTATGGTAAAACGGTGGAAGTACATTTGGTTTAAGATAACGACTCAGTTTTTACCTTTTCTCCAGGTTGTCCGATCACTCCGGTTATTCCAATCATTCCCACTGGACCCTGAACAACACAGAGAACAAGAGCTGGTCACACACACACACACACACACACACACACACACACACACACACACACACACACACACACACACACACACACACACACACACACACACACACACACACACACACACACACACACACACACACACACACACACACACACACAGAAGTCCAGGCTGGACTATTGCAACGCACTCCTCATCGGGATCCCAAGCAAGAACATCAGGCACCTGCAGTACATTCAGAACTGTGCGGCTAGGATCCTGATGGGCGTGCGGAAGTACCACCACATCACTCCCATCCTCAAATCGCTCCATTGGCTTCCTGTCCAGTACAGGATTGAGTTCAAAGTTTCCCTTCTGTCTCACCAGTGCCTCCATGGCAGTGCCCCCCTATATCTCAAACAACTCATCACCCCCCTTTCTTCATCACGCCATCTCCGCTCTGGACAGGCCAACCTCCTCCAGCCTTTGAGGACAAGGCTTCGTACTATGGGTGACCGCACCTTCTGTTCAGTTGCTCCCAGTCTGTGGAATGCTCTCCCTGTCCATCTCAGGGCCCCACAGTCTGTGGAGTCTTTTAAAAAAGGCCTCAAAACCCATCTTTTTAGAAAAGCCTTTTAAGTGTTATTCTAATGTTGCTGTTTTTATTCTGTTTTGCATTGTAGCACTTTGAGGTCATTGAATTGATGTAAAGTGCGTTATAAATTAAATTGATTATTATTATTATTAAACAAACACACACACACACACACACACACAGACACACACACGCACACACACGCACAAGCGTGTAATTTAAAGTGTAATTTATTCC
>CM060638.1:29153561-29166061 GCA_030578275.1 Meda fulgida
GCTTCATGGGATTGTAGTTCTGTAGTTCACAGTCTAGTCGTTTTGCTTCAAATCAAAGTTTGTAATGTTGTGGCTCACTTCACTTCATAGCTGGTTGGTTCGGTTCGACGTTTGTAACTTTAACAAAATCCGCATAGAATTTCTTAACAATCCAATTGTTTTTGTGATTGATTTTCATTTCTATCTGGCAGAAGCTTCTGAAAGTTTCTTCACAGCATGAACCCGAAATAACGAGGAACATCAAGTGAAATTCTGGGTTTTCAAAATACAAGATGTTCGATTCCAACTGGACGTTTGTTCATTAGTTGTTCTGACAATGACAGAGAGATGATTCTCACCTCAGGTCCTGGTGGCCCCGGAGGCCCTCGAGGGCCCGGATCCCCCGTTCTCCCCTTTCAGAGAGACAACATCAACTATAAACATCGCACCACACAGAATGTGCAAACATGCTCTTCCTCAGTGTTTCTGTCGTGTTTCCCAGCACAAATATCAAAACATTCTTATATCAAAATAAACTTACTGGAGAAGTGAAATGATTGAAGATATTAAATCTTGGCAAATGAAACAAATCATCAAAATGAAGCGAGTTTATGACGCAACGCTTTCCCGCCATTGAGAGAATTTCCCGTCATTTATGACACAACGCTTTCCCGCTATTGACCACATTTCCCATAATTTATGATGTAACGCTTTCCTCCCATTGACCACATTTCCCTTCATTTATGATGTAACGCTTTCCCGCCATTGACCACATTTCCCGTCATTTATGATGTAACGCTTTCCCGCCATTGACCACATTTCCCGTCATTTATGATGTAACGCTTTCCCGCCATTGATCACATTTCCCGTCATTTATGATGTAACGCTTTCCCGCCATGGACCAAATGTCTCGTCATTTATGATGTAACGCTTTCCCGCCATTGACCAAAGCTCCCGTCATTTATGATGTAACGCTTTCCCGCCATTGATCAAATCTCCCGTCATTTATGACGTAACGCTTTCCCGCCATTGACCAAATCTCCCGTCATTTATGATGTAACGCTTTCCCGCCATTGACCACATTTCCCGTCATTTATGATGTAACGCTTTCCCGCCATTGATCAAATCTCCCGTCATTTATGACGTAACGCTTTCCCGCCATTGACCAAATCGCCCGTCATTTATGATGTAACGCTTTCCCGCCATTGACCACATTTCCCTTCATTTATGATGTAACGCTTTCCCGCCATTGACCACATTTCCCGTCATTTATGATGTAACGCTTTCCCGCCATTGATCACATTTCCTGTCATTTATGATGTAACGCTTTCCCGCCATGGACCAAATGTCTCGTCATTTATGATGTAACGCTTTCCCGCCATTGACCAAAGCTCCCGTCATTTATGATGTAACGCTTTCCCGCCATTGATCAAATCTCCCGTCATTTATGACGTAACGCTTTCCCGCCATTGACCAAATCTCCCGTCATTTATGATGTAACGCTTTCCCGCCATTGACCACATTTCCCGTCATTTATGATGTAACGCTTTCCCGCCATTGACCACATTTCCCGTCATTTATGATGTAACGCTTTCCCGCCATTGACCACATTTCCTGTCATTTATGAAGTAACGCTTTCCCGCCATTGACCAAATCTCCCGTCATTTATGATGTAACGCTTTCCCGCCATTGACCACATTTCCCGTCATTTATGATGTAACGCTTTCCCGCCATTGACCAAATGTCTCGTCATTTATGATGTAACGCTTTCCCGCCATTGACCAAAGCTCCCGTCATTTATGATGTAACGCTTTCCCGCCATTGATCAAATCTCCCGTCATTTATGACGTAACGCTTTCCCGCCATTGACCAAATCTCCCGTCATTTATGATGTAACGCTTTCCCGCCATTGACCACATTTCCCGTCATTTATGATGTAACGCTTTCCCGCCATTGACCACATTTCCTGTCATTTATGAAGTAACGCTTTCCCGCCATTGACCAAATCTCCCGTCATTTATGATGTAACGCTTTCCCGCCATTGACCAAATCTCCCGTCATTTATGATGTAACGCTTTCCCGCCATTGACCACATTTCCCGTCATTTATGAGGTAACGCTTTCCCGCCATTGACCACATTTCCCGTCATTTATGATGTAACGCTTTCCCGCCATTGACCAAATCTCCCGTCATTTATGATGTAACGCTTTCCCGCCATTGACCAAATCTCCTGTCATTTATGATGTAACGCTTTCCCGCCATTGACCAAATCTCCCGTCATTTATGATGTAACGCTTTTTCCCGCCATTGACCAAATCTCCCGTCATTTATGATGTAACGCTTTCCCGCCATTGACCCCATTTCCCATAATTTATGACACACTGCTTTCCCGCCATTGACCAAATCTCCCGTCATTTATGATGTAACGCTTTTTCCCGCCATTGACCAAATCTCCCGTCATTTATGATGTAACGCTTTCCCGCCATTGACCCCATTTCCCATAATTTGACACACTGCTTTCCCGCCATTGACCAAATCTCCCGTCATTTATGATGTAACGCTTTCCCGCCATTGACCAAATCTCCCGTCATTTATGATGTAACGCTTTCCCGCCATTGACCACATTTCCCGTCATTTATGATGTAACGCTTTCCCGCCATTGACCAAATGTCTCGTCATTTATGATGTAACGCTTTCCCGCCATTGACCAAAGCTCCCGTCATTTATAATGTAACGCTTTCCCGCCATTGATCAAATCTCCCGTCATTTATGACGTAACGCTTTCCCGCCATTGACCAAATCTCCCGTCATTTATGATGTAACGCTTTCCCGCCATTGACCACATTTCCCGTCATTTATGATGTAACGCTTTCCCGCCATTGACCACATTTCCTGTCATTTATGAAGTAACGCTTTCCCGCCATTGACCAAATCTCCCGTCATTTATGATGTAACGCTTTCCCGCCATTGACCAAATCTCCCGTCATTTATGATGTAACGCTTTCCCGCCATTGACCACATTTCCCGTCATTTATGATGTAACGCTTTCCCGCCATTGACCACATTTCCCGTCATTTATGATGTAACGCTTTCCCGCCATTGACCAAATCTCCCGTCATTTATGATGTAACGCTTTCCCGCCATTGACCAAATCTCCTGTCATTTATGATGTAACGCTTTCCCGCCATTGACCAAATCTCCCGTCATTTATGATGTAACGCTTTTTCCCGCCATTGACCAAATCTCCCGTCATTTATGATGTAACGCTTTCCCGCCATTGACCCCATTTCCCATAATTTATGACACACTGCTTTCCCGCCATTGACCAAATCTCCCGTCATTTATGATGTAACGCTTTTTCCCGCCATTGACCAAATCTCCCGTCATTTATGATGTAACGCTTTCCCGCCATTGACCCCATTTCCCATAATTTGACACACTGCTTTCCCGCCATTGACCAAATCTCCCGTCATTTATGATGTAACGCTTTCCCGCCATTGACCAAATCTCCCGTCATTTATGATGTAACGCTTTCCTGGCATTGATCAAATCTCCCGTCATTTATGATGTAACGCTTTCCCGCCATTGACCACATTTCCCGTCATTTATGACACAACGCTTTCCCGCCATTGACCAAATGTCCTGCCATTTATGATGTAACGCTTTCCCGCCATTGACCATATTTCCCGTCATTTATGATGTAACGCTTTCCCGCCATTGACCACATTTCCCGTCATTTATGACACAACGCTTTCCCGCCATTGACCAAATGTCCTGCCATTTATGATGTAACGCTTTCCCGCCATTGACCATATTTCCCGTCATTTATGATGTAACGCTTTCCCGCCATTGACCACATTTCCCGTCATTTATGACACAAAGCTTTCCCGCCATTGACCACATTTCCCTTCATTTATGATGTAACGCTTTCCCGCCATTGACCACATTTCCCGTCATTTATTACACAACGCTTTCCTGCTATTGACCACATTTCCCGTCATTTATGACACAAAGCTTTCCCGCCATTGACCACATTTCCCGTCATTTATAACACAACGCTGTCCCGCCATTGACAGAATTTTCGGTAAATTTTCTGCCTAATGTTACTGAATGAAATTAGAAATTTTCTGCAATTTTTCAGAAAACAAGACTTGATATCTGAAGTAATTTTGCTTCTGCAGTCAAAAGTATCTTGTTTTAAGAAAGTTTAGATATTTGTGCTGGAAAACAAGAGGAAGAACATCATTTTCTGCAGTGTAGTTCAGTCCACAGAACATCTCAGAGCTTCATTTGTATTTAACACAGAGTAAAAACACAGGTGGTCTTACAATCGGTCCTGGTTTTCCGCGCGGTCCTGTTGGGCCGGGATTCCCAGCCGTTCCCTGGAAGAGAAACACAAATAAGTCTCCTCGCTGTCGGCATCAAACATCAAATCCATGGACATAGAAACGATTCCCACACTTTAAGACCCGGGAAGTTTCTTACTTTACCTGAAGTTAACGATTACTTGATTTAAAAAAAAATAAAAACTCAAAAACTATAAGATTTTTTAATTGCAAATAAAATTTCCATCCATTTGTATCACACAGTTTTAACATGAAAAAAAAAAAAAACCTTGATGAACATTTGCCATTCGTACATAAATGAAACGGGTCATATTTCTGTAATAGCACTAATAAACTGAAAGTGTTTTAAATACACAATAACTAGCTTTATATATTTATCATCAATAAATCCAATTTGTTTCAAACTCATACATTTAAGCAGATTGAATATCACTCGTTCCAAATTTTAACCGTATTCACCTTTAATTTAATTAATTAACAGATTTCATCTGATTTGAAGCCATTTGAATGAGAAAATTTGATTGTTTAAATAGAATCAAATGGATGCAGATAGTTATTAATAAACTATGGCATGATTTTGTGAGTGCAGAAAAATGTCAGCCTCATTTATGTAAGCTATGACAAGTTTATTAGTTTATGCTAAAACTGTGTAATCCAAATGGATGGTAATATTAAATGCAATTTAAATAGATAAATGCTTACATTTAAGCCATGTAATCAATGTATGTCATGAGCCAAGCTTTTAAGTTTATACTTTTTTTAGTCTTCAAATGTCTAATGTCTGAATCAGATTTTTTTTTAGCTGATTTCATGACCATGTAACGGTTGATCTTATACTGACACCCACCTTGTCTCCCTGATAACCACTTTCTCCTGGTTCACCCCTCAATCCAGGTTCACTCTAGATCATACAGCATCACAGATTATAGAACACAATCCAGGTTCACTCTAGATCATGCAGCATCACAGATTATAGAACTCAATCCAGGTTCACTCTAGATCATGCAGCATCACAGATTATAGAACACAATCCAGGTTCACTCTAGATCATGCAGCATCACAGATTATAGAACTCAATCCAGGTTCACTCTATATCATGCAGCATCACAGATTATAGAACTCAATCCAGGTTCACTCTAGATCATGCAGCATCACAGATTATAGAACACAATCCAGGTTCACTCTAGATCATGCAGCATCACAGATTATAGAACACAATCCAGGTTCACTCTAGATCATGCAGCATCCAGATTATAGAACACAATCCAGGTTCACTCTAGATCATACAGCATCCAGATTATAGAACACAATCCAGGTTCACTCTAGATCATGCAGCATCGCAGATTATAGAACACAATCCAGGTTCACTCTAGATCATGCAGCATCACAGATTATAGAACTCAATCCAGGTTCACTCTAGATCATGCAGCATCACAGACTATAGAACACAATCCAGGTTCACTCTAGATCATGCAGCATCCAGATTATAGAACACAATCCAGGTTCACTCTAGATCATACAGCATCCAGATTATAGAACACAATTCAGGTTCACTCTAGATCATACAGCATCCAGATTATAGAACACAATCCAGGTTCACTCTAGATCATGCAGCATCACAGATTATAGAACACAATCCAGGTTCACTCTAGATCATGCAGCATCACAGATTATAGAACACAATCCAGGTTCACTCTAGATCATACAGCATCCAGATTATAGAACACAATCCAGGTTCACTCTAGATCATACAGCATCCAGATTATAGAACACAATCCAGGTTCACTCTAGATCATGCAGCATCACAGATTATAGAACACAATCCAGGTCCACTCTAGATCATGCAGCATCACAGATTATAGAACACAATCCAGGTTCACTCTAGATCATGCAGCATCCAGATTATAGAACACAATCCAGGTTCACTCTAGATCATACAGCATCCAGATTATAGAACACAATCCAGGTTCACTCTAGATCATGCAGCATCACAGATTATAGAACACAATCCAGGTTCAATCTAGATCATGCAGCATCACAGATTATAGAACACAATCCAGGTTCACTCTAGATCATGCAGCATCCAGATTATAAAACACACTCAGAACACAGCGCCAACATTAAACATAAACGGGACACAACACAAGTTTGCACATAATAAATGTGCCATGAATGAAAATCTACATAATATTTGAGCTTCTTCTTTGTCTAGATTCCAACTAGTGATATTTTACCATCACTGAGAACATATTATATCTGCATTTTGACTTTGAACGCGCAGCGCTCACAAATAAATCATCGCCAATAATCACATTAAGCCTGTTTTTCATCCCCACATTTAAGACCTCTTAAAAGGATAATTGAGTCACTTAATTTTAATTAAGTGACTCAATTTTTAATTTTAAATGTCAGCCCTCTGAAAAGTATAATCATGCATATGTATATAGTTATATACACTAAATATATTAGTTTCACCTTTTAATGTGAATTACTGAAATACATGAACTTTTGCACGATATTCAAATTTTACGAGTTTCACCATTAAGAACTGAACCTTATATGTTCACATGTTTACCGCAATAATAGAAATATTTAAATCACCTTATCACCTTTCATTCCAGGAGGCCCCGCCCCTCCGCTCAGGCCCTGCCAATGAGAGAACAAGATCTTCAGTGTCCAGCCAATCAGGTTAGAGATCACACAGGGCGTAACTGACGGGCCGTTACCTGAGGTCCCACAATGCCAGGAATCCCACGGGGTCCCTCAATCCCGGGATCACCCTGCGGGAACAGAGGAGCACATCAATACAACAGCAGTTCATCTTTACCAGGGTACATTAGTTATTACATTATTAAATGTTATAATGGTTGCATTCGAGCGCATGTAGGAACTCTGAAGTGACGTGAGCCGCGCTTGTTGTTGTGACTTTTATTTTGACGGCGCTGAGAACGCCAGAGCTTGTATTCTCAGAATATACATAGAAAGTAAACCGTATATGAAAAGTTATTAGCGTATGCGTGTGTTGATGTGAATGCAGAAATACATGATCATGTTTCTCTTGGTCTCCTCAAAGTTGCGTTTGCGTTTCTCCTCAGCGTAAAGATTAAGAGCTCCATCTCTCACTGTTTTACATGTTCATAGAGTTAGTTTCTGGAGAAATATATAGGCTATAATCTGTGTGTTTACACAGCTTTTTTAAAAAGCGGGTGCTGGTGTTTCAGTGCGTTCGGCCAATCAGCGAACACTAACGCCACGGAGAGTTCCTATTGGTGCGTTCAAGTCATCTCGTAAAGATGGTATTTATGAGTTGAACGCACATGAAGGCCACCACAATGTCGCAAATACGAATGGGAAGCTCAGGATTTTCTTTAAAGGAGTGGTATAATGCCCTTTCACAAGATGTAAAATAAGTCTCTGCTGTCCCCAGAGTGTGTGTGTGACGTTTTAGCACAAAATACCCCACACATATTTTTATATACCATGTTAAAATTGTCACTTTTTGAGGGTGAGCAAAAGCACAGTTTTTGTGTGTGTCACTTTAAATGCAAATGAGCCGCTGCTCCTGCCACAGGGGGCGGAGCTTCAAGAGCTTGTGTCCTTTTACCTCTTTTAACCCCATATTCTGTCATGATAATCTATAAATCGCGTTCCCGGGGGCGGGGTTTATGTAAATTCTAGGGTTGGTGATGTCACTAACCCGTGAGGAAGCTCGTGTAGTCCTTTCCAGCCGTTTGTTGTAGTCCTTAAAAAACGATTTCTTTAAAAGCAAATATCTTCCTTCGCTTTGAACTTTAAGCATTGTAACTTTGCAGATGTAGTTTATGTTCAAACAGAAACATTACACACTAGCTACAGTGAGAAAAGTGAAATCATAATCAACCGCCCCTTTAAGCCCCGATCTTTACGCGTCGTGTCAGTGAGAAACATGGAGGAACACAATACTTAAAGGTATTCAGCAGTGTTACTGCTAGACTTGTCTATTTACAGCGCGGTTAAGCTAATTCCCTGCACAGCATATGATGGCATTATAATATATCAATGTAATATGCAACATCCGGGAACGTACGCCAATCGTTGATTTTATTCATAAATTTGTAGAACATTAACAGAAAGGCATTCATAATTTAAAGTTTTACAAACAAAACTGAGCTTACATACAATTATCATAACACAATATACATACAATTCCCAACAATAAGTTGAAGACAAAGTGAAAAAAATGTAATAAATAAAAATATATAATAATAATTAATAAAGTAGGGGAGTACTATAATTTTCCAAATTATAAAACCAAAATCTTCCAATAAGGAGTACTAACACGCTGCTTCGGGAAGTGAAATAGAACATTAGAAATTCCTCCTTAAAAACAATAATTGTCGAGGAATTTTGAGAAATTTACATTTGTGTATGTACAATTTAACCAAAAGCTTCCGGCAATAGTAGGAACTATGAAAAGGATCCTCCGGTGCGAAAGAATTGAACATGTTATAAACTGACAATGAATCCTGATTTGTCCCTCACACGCAGGCTCGAGCAGTTCCCGAGAGAAGGAACCGGTTCCGCCGAGGTAAATGTGTGTAAATCGTCACTCAACATCAGGACAGAAGGTTTTAATGTACGAGCTTTTTTCTTTTACAAGCACATTCTGTGGGAAAACATGGCACTGTAACTATCATGTGCATATGGCCCCCAAAACAAACATTTAAATAAAAAATACAATAATAATAAATAAAAAGATGAATCAAATTTAAAAAGTAATAATAATAAATATATTTTTGGGGAAAATATTTATATATTCTATTTCTGTTTTGGAAGAAGCATTGATGATGTACTGATTCATTATTTACATTTGGTTAATTTTGAAAAAAAAAAAAAAAAAAACTATTTTCTGGTCATATGTGTATATTTGACAGCGCGTCAGGGTACGGCGCCTGTGGTCTGTTCTCAGCTTTTCTGTTTGTGAGGCTGGTTCTCATTAAAGGCTTTCTGGCCCGTCAGACAATAAACAATAAACCGCACGTATGTCTGGGAACCAGCGTCCGTTTCACCTGGAGCCTGCTGCAAAACTGCACAGAATCATACTTTTGCTCATCACTGATGCATTAAACTCAAAAGCGTTGATCACAGGAATTAATCACGCTTTACTATATTCACATAGAACACTGCTGTTTTACACTGGAATAATATTTCACTGTGTTTACTGTATTTTTGATCAAATAAATGTAGCCTTGGTGAGTCTTTCAAAAACTAAAAACCAAAAACGATTGACCGGTAGAGCAAGAGTGGCTGTTATGAGTGAATGACATGTAAAATAATGTACGAGAGGAGACACAAGCATCATTTCAAATCATTACATCAATTCAAGCATTAACAGTATACCATGGTATTACCATAGTACATGTGCAAGACGTGTGGGCTGAAGGAGATCTGCACATCTGGAGCTGAAAGGTCTTCATGGATACACAGATCACACACATGCCATAAAAAAGCTTTTCTGTCCGTCACACGTGATAAAGAAATGACAGAAGAAAGAGAAGAAGGTGGAAAATGACTTATTGTCTCGATTTAGGGAATATGAGATGCAAAACTTCTGAACTCAGAGAAAAATGTGCTAATATGTCAGATTCACAGATAATAGTTAAAGGATTAGTTCACTTTTTAAAAAACTTTTGCTGATAATTTACGCAATTACGCTGAAAAGGTCACGCTTGACGTATGTGTATTCCGGTTCAGAAAGGCGTAAAACTGCATCTCATCTTCTCCTCGAAGCTCAAAATCACCCGACATCGTTGTTTTACCTTTTAAAGGTGCAGTGTGTGATTTTTAGCGATATCTAGCGGTTCGGTTGTGAGTTGCACTAATGGCTCCGCCCACTGCTCACCCCTCCCTCTCGAAGAAGCTACGGTGGCTAAAACGGGACAAACATGTCGTCGACTGAGACAGCAGAGAATAGCCAGAGTAAGCCGAGAGTGTGTAACATTGTCACTGTTTCTGTACCACAGTCCATTATAAACCACATCATGGATAAAGTTTACAAAGCCATAGTCAGGTGAGGGTCTTAATATATAATATAATAATAGTAATCAGCTGATTGTCTCATAAACGTAACCAGCACATTTCTCCCCACATAGCAAACCCATAATACAGCGAGGGAGAAGAACCACATGAAACTATGCAACTATATTTTTTCTAACAGGGTAGTAAAAGTTTCGCTGGCTAATATGAGCTGTTACTGTGGCTGAGCTGGTTAAAGCGTATTACACCACTGACAAGGGAAGTCTCTACTCACGGTGTCTATCTGGCTTCTAGCTTTCTGCGGCTTCACTTTAAACGTAGTGACGAAACGCGCTCTGTAGCGCTGTGTGTTCGCTGTCGGCTACGGTAGAAACATGACGTCACAACATGGCGACCTTCATAGAAGGGGATTCCCGCGCCTATGCAGATATAAATGACTCATTCTAAGGTAATACAAACTTAACGGTTCATTAAGTAAGGTCTTTATACACCACTAAACACATAGTTATGGATCTTATATTGCATTTCTGTCAATAGATCCACAGAAATATTACACACTGGACCTTTAATTTCCTTTTTTTGTAAACGGCGTTTGACTGTGTTTGCACGTTCAACTTGTAAACACTGACTCGCACATGCGTCAAGCGTGACCTTTTCAACGTAATTGCGTATTAGGTGACGTCACGAACGCGCATCACAGAACAGAGCAAGGCGAGCGTTTGTGCTTATAAAACGTACACTATTTATTTTTTCGCTAGATAAGACCCTTATTCATCGTCTGGTGGCGTTTAAAGCCCTTTGAAGCTGCACTGAAACGCTCATCTGGACCTTGAACCGTTTGGGTCCCATTGAAGTCCATTATATGGAGAAAAATCCTGGAATGTTTCCATCAAAAACCTTCATTTCTTTTCGACTGAAGAAAGAAAGACATGGACATCTTGGATGACATGGGGGGGGGAAGTAAATTATCAGCAAAAGTTTTTTAAAAGTGAACTACTCCTTTAAGCGGATCTTTAGACACGCAAGGTAATAAAAAAATGCAATCAAAAGTTCCGGGTCTGTGAGATTTTTGACTGTTTTGAAAGAAGTCTCACCAAGGCTGATTTTGATTTGATCAAAAATACAGTAAAAACATTTACAGTGTAAATCAGCAGTTTTCTATGTGAATATCTAGTAAAGTGTAATTTATTCCTGTGATCAAAGCTGAGTTTCAGCATCATTACTCCAGTCTTCAGTGTCACATGATCCTTCAAAATCCCAGCACACCCTCTGGAAAACACGGATCATCATCCGAGGAAGGGACGGCCCACAGATACAGGAACAACAGGATGAAAACGCATCAAGAATCTGCAACATCACGCTGTAAATCTTCCCGCCTGACATCCCGGCAGCAGAGAAACGACTGACGTCTCTGTCCGCCGCTTTACGAGACTCGGACATGTGTGTTTTAAAGCCGGAACCACCAGAAGCGTCCTCGACTGTTAGAGACTACATGACATGTGAGAGGATGGGCTTATGAACTCGTGAAGCAGACCGGCAGGAGCCGAACACATGGCAGCAATCAGACCGAGACACGGCCAGTGAAGAGCGCATCTAACGGCGTTATTAGCGTTAGCTAAAACTACAACCACGATGCTCGTTACTTCAAATAAAATTGAACATTTGCATTTAGTTTAACTTGCTGTACTAAAACTAAAACTGGAATACAAATGTATATACAGACATATTTATATAAAAAATCTAATAAAAATTCATGGATGGCCAAATTACTCAAATTAAATCATTAAATAAATGTTAAAATGTTTAAATAAATTATTAAAAACAAAATTAAACTGTTGATAAAACATAAAAATCAATTCATTTAATTATTAACATTTTAGCATTATTTTTGGATCGCTGTATTTAAGCGCAAGTCGCTTAAATTAACTTATAATATATTTGTATATAATAATAACATAATAATTGTCAAAGCAAAAAAATGTATTTTAACATGGTGTACTAAAATAACAACTAAAATAACTAAAGCTGAAATAAAATGATTAAAAGCTATGTAAACTTTAAAAAAGGAAAAAAATACACACTCACACACACACACACACACACACACAAACACACACTCACACACTCACACACTCACACACTCACACACACTCACACACA
>CM060638.1:29171061-29183561 GCA_030578275.1 Meda fulgida
AGGGCTGACTACATCAGCGGAGATCTTACAAGACTGATGTCAACTTCATCAAGAGTTTCCCACATGAAGAAACCACGGATGTCAAGACAAATCTCATTATTTCATTATATATGGATCATTTCCATTGAGAACATTAACAACTCTAAATTATAAAATAGCCCTTAACAGATCAGGCAAATTTTGAATTAAATAGTAATATGCATTTGGAAGACACTTTTATCCAAAGCAACTTACATTGCAAGGTACACATTTACATTCTCATCAGTTCTTGCTTTCCCTGAGAATCGAACCCATGACCATGACGTTGCAAGCGCCAACGCTCTACTGTTAGAGCTACAGGACAGTATATCATGATAAGGTTTTTTATAACATCTATACAGATCCCCAAAAGCCATAAAGTTTTTAATGGCTGAGACTGATAATAATAATGATAATAATAAATAATTATATATATATGACATCTACTGGCTGAAATAATAATAGTAATAATTTTATATGATACAAATAATTTATATATAATATAATAATGAATAATAATAAAATCTAATGTAAAATATTTAAAAATCAAATCATTAAGAATAATTAATTAAATATGTTTTATTATTATTAATGATTTATATTTAACATTTATTATTTTTATTATTATTGTTGTATGATTTATTGAAAGCAAACAAGATGCACATAGCATTTATGAACCCAAATGATAAATATGTAATAATAATAATTATAATTTTTTTATTATAATTATTACTATATAATAATATTTCATTATTATTATTATAAAATGTAATGGAAGAAAATGTAGCAGTACATGATTTAAATGGAATTTAATATGTGATTTAAAAAAAATAATAATTTAATAATATTTCACATAATATTTACTCTAAAGTCACAAAAACAGAACGATGAGTTATCGCCGATTTTCGCAGATTATTTTCTGCTATTGTACAATGAATAGCAGATTCTGTGGCATTTCTGTTGTTATTTCTTTAGAGGCAGAAAGTGTTTCCCACAAACAGATCAATTAGAAGAACCCTCTCTATGCCTTCAGGAATCACAGCTTTGTTTCTTCACTAATGCAGACTTTTATACATGCATAACGTCTTCCATCTGCATAATGCCATTGGCTTCACAGCTGGACGGCAGATGACAAGAACAGATTCTTGCTTTTCTTTACCCATAAGTAATCTGTTTTAAATATGCATCACTCGTTTGCATGACAACCCCTGAGTAATGCTCATAAAGGAAGGGAGAGATTACCTGTCTTCCTTTGGGACCCTTGATTCCCTGCGGACCCGGAATTCCCTGGAACACATCGAGATGATCGCAGTTACAAACTAATCTGATCTGACACACATGCATCATTCTGAGCCGGGGGGTGTCATCAATCTGAACGCTGTTGTCTTGTGTGTTTTCAGGATCGCGTCATTCATTTGGGAATTTGCGTCTGTGTTGAGAGTTGTTGTAAATCCCAGAATGATGGCAGATTTGACAACGTTTGGCCCTAAACATCCCATATGTGTTTGTCAGTTTAACATGTCCGGACGAAACATTAGCAGCATTGTGCTGATATAAGGAAATACTGCGAGATATAAACAGCATCTGCGGCCGCGATCGGTCTGACTCGTCCATCGGTACGTAAACTGAGTGAAGCATGCTTGGGGCAAATGTACTGGAAATATACAAATGAATCAGTAAAAATGTTCTACTGCATGTACGAAACGATGAAATTGACTAGAGATGGGGCTGGTGGGTGACCTCACATGTCTCATGTTCAAACATAATGTTTAATTGTTCAAGTTGAATCTTTTAGCAGTTTATTCACATTCCTACATGCTGGCCAACTAAATATCCATTGTAAGTGCACTACTGTACTGTGATTCAAACTGAGATAAGATTCAAAAAGATGTTCTATAGTATTCGACAGCGTGTTACCTCGCTCTAATTCATGCAAATGTCATCTGCTTGATTCTCGCATTTAATTTGAAATGACGATTGTATAATTGTGCATTTAAACTCACTCTCTCTCCCTCCAGCCCTGGCGGTCCTGCAACTCCTGGAGGTCCGATGAAGCCCTGATACAGAAAACACAAACGTCTCCAATAGCAAAACATTACATGTTTACATTTTTCAAACTTCTCCTACATCTTTTATCAAAGAGTCCCCAAATTGTGGTCACACAATCCTGATACTATGTTGGGCAAAAGTTGTTAAAAGCGCTCCTTATGTACCATTTACGTATAATGCTGTTATCAATTGATATTTGATGGCAAGGAACAGGATGGAAGGCCGTATCTTTAAAACACTAGGGCAGATTGGAACGAAATTTGGTGCATGTCATCGCCACCATGCCCTGATGCTACTGGAGCAGTTTAGGGACAGCACCACCTACTGGACAAGACATTTAGAATTTTTAAATAAGCCATGAGCCCTCCACCTATGCTATGCCAATCTACTTACAAGTTTTGTTCGATTGAGATATTTGGCCATATTGATTTCAAAAATAATTTGGCTGATTAACAGATTATTAACACAGATCTGATTCGCCCTGAATTACAAGATACAGCTTCATTTATCATCCTCATTTTATATGTCACCTTATGAAACTATATATTGCTGTTAAAGTAATTTACAACTAATGTACACATAAATCAGCTTACACACATCGATAAAATAGCAATATGATGTCAGCATCAGGTGTGATATCATCTCTTCCACATGCACTGGACACAAATCCTTCAAAGTGGGGAGTGAGAGATTGGCTGGTATTTTAGTTTGCTGTAGGTGGACGGATCGCTATATGTACAGTTCTTCTGTCTTGTTAAGTGAGATCACATGTACTATCAGTCAGAGATGAAAGAAACGGCCCTCCTCCTGTCTCTGCACATTCCTGTGCCGCGGCACACTGCCAGATGTTGAAAGCAATTGCGTTTCTGAAACATGCAAAATCTCTGAGATGTAGCGGTCTCATTTTCAACTTTATACAGCTCACTGATTCTGGAGGACTGGGACAAAACAGGCTAGAGGACTGCAGAAATAAGCCTCATATATCAGAGTTGTTTGAGACGAGAAACTGTTCTACATGTTTCACCTGCATTAGCATGCAACTACATGTTTTCTTCCCTTAATCACTTAGAATGGCTCAACAGCAACATCAGATACAAAATCATTTCAAATATGTATGATAAATATTGTAAAACCTATAACTACAGGATGATTTGTTTTAAACTGATTTTCAGCTCCATCTATTGATGGAAATCTAATAGGTGCTGACAATAAAAGTGTATATTTTGCACATGTATCAAATGCAGCACCCATTTTATTTATTCATTTATTTATTTATTGTGTTGCTGCAACTAACAGGAACTACTTAAATTGATGGAAATTTTCTAAAAATCCTGAAACTATTTAAAAAAATCCATTTGTGTAGCCTTATTAAACTCAGAGCAGGTGAAAGTTTGTTTTTGTACAGCAACATCACATACAAAAAACATTTTAAATATTTATTATAAATATTGAAAAATCAGGCATTGAACTTCAGGATGTTTAAAACTGATTTTCAGATCCATCTATTGATAAAAATCTGATGTTGACAAAAATAGATTTGCATTTAATGCAGCAGCATTTTTTTTATTTATTTATCTATCATGTTGCTGCTACTAAAAGGAATTACTTTTATTGTGGCATATTATCTAAAAAATCATGAAATCATAAAAAAAAACTATAAAACTTACATGTTGTGTTTCCTCATTAAACTCACAGCATATGAAATGTTTGATTTTTGAAAGCCAGATTTTATGAATGTTTAGCAGGGACTTTGTGAAACATTATAAAAGAGGAGTATTTAATATCTATTTGAAGTTTTGCGTTATGGTCATTCTGATGGTCATTAAAGGTAGGTAAAGTCATGGCAGGTAAAGTTGTGGGTTTTGTCCCACATGTCAAGAATCAAAGCAGTAAAAACAGAAGCATTTAAAAGGATTTGATCTTCTCTCGATTCTTCTTTCAACATTCTCTATTTACCTCTCACTGGTCCTGTGGCTCACAGTGAGATAATGTAAGAGTACCGACACTGTTTGAACAGGAAAGCATGAGACGACAGCTGTACGTACATTAACACCTTTAGGTCCTGGGTTTCCCTCCGGTCCTCCCAAACCCTGAGAGACAAGAGACTTTAACGTTACACGCATTCAGACATATACACACATCAGACATCATGAAACTTTAATATGTCAACAAAATAAACACTGGCTTTATCTAATGTTCATATTTCTGTTCTGGAAATATATGCAAACTAGTGCATACATTTGCAGAACAGAAATATATATTTATACATAATGTATTCACAATATTTATACATATTTAAACATCAAATTTTAGAAAACTAATACAAAACAATTGTTTTGTGTGCTTTGATTAATCAATTTGAGAAGTATGTGATGATATCTCGTTTTTTTACTCCATTCACCTGTGGTGTCTTGCCTTAAAATGTTTATAATTGCGTATTGTGTACTGTTTCACAGTATACTGTGCATTAAATTCTGAACAGCTGCCTGAAATTAATATTACAGTAAGCATCAAAGTGAATATTTCAAAATATAATTCGATTTAATAGCAAGGAACAGGACGGAAGGCCGTATCTTTGAAACATTTTGTCAGATTGGAACATAATTTGGTGCATGTCATCGCCACCATGCCCTGATGCTACTGGAGCAGTGTAGGGACAGCGCCACCTACTGGACAAGACATTCCCAATTTTTTAATAAGCCATAAGCCTAAAATCTCTACCTTAGCTATGAGCAAATAAATCTACTTATATTTCAAATTTGGGCAAAAATGCCATGTTTACAGCAGGCATTAAGATGCATTTTGGTCGATCGGATCACAAGTGGACGGAGCTAAATACAGGTGTTAACAAGGTCTAAAATGTTATGAGCTTGTCCACTTTCTACCACTTCCAGAGGTAGTAAAAAGCGCATTCGATCGGATTGCTTGCGTAGTGTAGACGCTCATGTGGTCGAATGAGTTCAAACAGACACAAAAGACCGCCTACTTTCCGCGTACTGACCTAACATTATGGGAATTGCACTAGCCAGACGGACTTAAACTTTGAGACCTAAGTTTGGTTGAAGATGAAAAACGTACCAAGCACAATGTTCTCTCTCCATTCCTGATTTATTGATTTTATATTGGACTGTCAAGGTTTGGAAAACTTTTACATAATCTTGCAAAGAAAAAACAAAAACCTTTTGAATATGATAACTGGATGCCACTGTCTTGTAATGAGGCCATTAACATCAATGTAGTATACTAATTTTTTAAATGTTTATCATTCAGTTTCACAAACTACTTTTAAAAATACTTGGCAATGCACAGTATACCGCGCGGTACATTCTGAACAACTGTCTGCCATTCAATTTAAATTAAGGATCAAATTTAAAGAAGTAGTGACACAGAATCAGTAAGACTTTTTTTTAGTGGATATCGGTCACTGCACCTGCCTGCCAGGGTAACCTGCCGCCCCAGATACGCCTGGCAATCCTGGCAAACCCTGAGGAGAGAGGAAAGAAAATGGTGAATGAGAGATGAGGACGGCTGCCAGCGGACGAATAGAGCCACTATTGTTCCCCGTGGCATCTCTCTCTCCCAGCATCCACGGGCCGGACCGGCTCTCCGCGGCCTGACCCTGGCTGAAGTCCAGACGGCGGCTCCTCTCAGCTGCGCGACTCCAGCGCGGATCATCTTTGCATCAGGTGACTGCATATAAAGACTGCGCTTTGTGACTGAATGAAAGTCTCCATGTATTGAGTTCCAAACCTTCCGGACTCGGTTATTGAGGAGGTACAAAAGGTACAACTCATAGATCTGTTTAATGCCATGTCAAACACGTAGGGAGGGACGGAGAGAGAATTAAACCTGATTGTACAGGCTAAATATGTGCGGCAGGAGGGCTGCTATACAACACATAGGTCAAATACAATGCTAAAATCTAACATTCAACTTCAGGATGTTTGAAACTGAATGTCAGCTCCATTTATTAAAGAAAATCTGAAAGCTATTGAAAAAAATACATAGATTTAGATTTTCACACTTGCATTAAATGCAGTAGTCATTTTATGCATGTATGCAAATATTTATATATTTATGTTGCTGCCATTAACAAGAACTCCTTAAATTGAGGGAAATGATCTGAAAATGTGTCCATTTTGTCCCATGTCTCAAGAATCAGAAACCGTTTACATGTATCTGATCTACTAAAATAGGATCTGATAGCTAAAAGAAGCAACGCGAAGAACTTCAGTACGGCAGCAGTAAAGCTATTTTTAATAACAGTTATACTTGACTTAGCAAACACCAATACCTAAATATAGCTTGTGGTCTGACAATGACTGAAACAGTAAAATGTGTTTGGGAAGACCTCTCAAAAGGCCGACATCCACCTGAGATGACACGTCTCATCCGCTCACCTGTTCTCCGGGAAGACCTGCTGGTCCTGGATAGCCTTTGGGACCCTGCAGGTAAAAAAAGGAAAAGAGATTATAACTCAACTCTTTTACACAACAACGGTAAGAACACAAAGCAAAGAATTTTCCCATATCCTTACAATCGTAAGAACAAGTAAGAGTCATTCTTGGCGTGTTATCTTTTCCGCAGTTCTGGGATTGTGTTGCCTAAAGTCCCAGTGGCCTCAGATAAGACTAATAGCCCTTAAGAATTTCCCCAGAACTGTCAAAACCCTTTAAAGCTTTCCCGGTCTGACAGCTCGAGCCCGAGCCCATGACAGAAAGACAAGTCACGACAGTGAGACGGGGAGGCGAGGTCAGAGCTCCTCACCTGCAAACATTTCCAGCCCGCTCTCGTGTGCAGGAACCAATCTGTGACAATTCTACTGAAGCACAACAATGCAATCATAAAGTCTAATACTTTGATATTTAGATGCCTGATTTGATAGAGGTGCCGGCGGCTGTTTGCCAGCAGGTGGCGCTGTGTGTCGGACCGAGCGGAGAGGTTCAAGTGTGGTGCAATCCTCTACATTTGGAAAATTCCAGGACTTCTGCATTGCACCTGAGAAGACAATGATGATCAGAGGTCACCGTGATTTACGCCCTGCCTGGTCTGAGCCTGTAGGACTCTTTCTGCTGAACTCTTAAAGATTTTACTGCAAAAGCAGAGTGCTCTAGATACTAATGACCAATAAAACAGCATTTGAACGGATCGCTTGAGTTCACCACGCTCAAGATCAAAGACTCCGGCATTCTGTGTGGGGTGAGCTAGAAAACTGGGTAAAGACATTATTTCATTCGTTTATTAGGATTTCTAACTCCTTTTCCCACCATTGACGGAATTTTCCTTCATTTACGACACAATGCTTCCCAGCCATTGATGACATTTTCCAGCAATCCATGTTTTCACTGTTACACAGCTAATAATCACAATACAGCTCTTTTTGTTATTTTATCTTTGCTATTAAAAAAAAAATAAGAAAAGCAAATGATGCAAATAACAAACAAATACAACAAATACAATTTAATAAAGAAACAAGCAGTAAGAAATAATACAGGAATTGAATAATCAAATGTAAAAATAATCTGCATAATCTTTAGTGTATTAATTACAAATAAACTGATTATTATTAAAGCTACAAAAGTTATTTAGTCAAGAATAGAGAAGGATTCCCTCTTTGACTTTCATTGATTGGTTAATATGAATTAGGCTGCTGTCACTTTAAGAACGAATGCACGGATATAATATAATGTTACACATCAGATGTTTACCCCCCCCAAAAAACCCAAATCTGCCAAAACAGAAATGTTAAAATAAAATTGTGTGTATCTGATTGTTGAAGTGCAACACGCCACCGAAGAGAGCAGAATTGGGGATCTGAGATAGACATCTCTTCACAGTGAGTAACGGTTGAGATGTGTAATGACTTCAACTCCACTGTCAATGGTTCTGGTTTCATCTCAGATGAATCGGTCCAGGATCCACTGACCTAACCGTACAGATCTGCTTTTTATTACTTCCAAGGTTGCTGACCTGACGGTTCAAAAAACCAACCAAATGTCCCTCACTCAATGGATAAAAAGCTCTGTCCAAAAGGGCTCCATTTCCAAAGAAAACACCTCTTGGAGAACGCTCAGTTGATCCACACAGTCTTGAAAGTGCTCTTGGGATTGCAAGTGAAAATCCAATCACACTGGGACACTGTTAGCAAAAGACTGACCTAAAGTGAGCTCCGGCCACTTTACAATCTTTGGTTCTCTTCACCTCATAAACCAAAACAAGAGCTACCTCATGACATCTTCCTATTCTCTCACCACAAACCCGCCTACACAAGTCATAAACCTAAAATATGACAAAAACATATCCTCTAGCTGAGTTAGGTGAGCTAAAACTTGCACCAGTTTTGCCTTTGAAGACGCAACACGCGACTGTTCTTCTCATCAGGAGCGAGTCCCCCTGCAGAGTGCCTTTCCTCTAAAAGACGACCCTTGACCTTTGGGGGATCTCAGGTTCTAAAGGGGCTCCCTGAGCAAAGCTACGTCTCGGGAAGTGTGAACAGACTTTCGCTTGCCCCAAATCACCACACAGGGTCTTTATTCTGGTCCGTAACCCAATCCAGCCGCTGCTGAGAGGCCTTGCTGCCATGGTGGCGTAACAGATAGTGTACGCACGGTGTGAAGGATGAACACTACATCTCACGCTGCAAACGGCACATAGTTCAGCTGGAACGGGTGCAGGAGAACTTACCTTCACTCCTGATTCACCTTCAGGACCCAGTGGACCTGGCCGTCCTCTTTCCCCCTGAAAAAATAAAAGAGAATGTGCTCATCACACGAGTGTCAAACCTGGAGGACACAACTCTTCGCTTTTGTTTTCATTTGTGTCACGTTCTCATTGGTTTATTGGTTTCATTACATTCAGGTGTTGCTCATTAGTAGTCTATGTATTTATAGTGCTGGTTTTGCCATGCGTGGTGGTCTAGCTTCGTCATGTTTTGATGGTGTAGTCCAGTGCTTGAAACATGAAACACCATGTCCATGTCATGCATTACCTAGTCAAGTTTATATTTAAGTTATGTTGATTTCCAAGTTACTGCTTTGTTGATACACTATTATGAAATAAAGTGCATTTGGGCTCTGGACTCTGCTTCAGTGAAACCGTAACAGTTTTTGTTTGGTCAAGTTTTAGTTGACTAAATGTCTGAGCATTTTAGTGTAGTTTTAGTCAATGAAAACTCGCTGCATAATGGTTAAATTGATAATACTTAATATTAAGCTCAAAATTATAATCAATTATAATAAATAGAAAATTATTTTTATATTTCAATCTAATTATTGCACTTTCACCTATAGAGCTGGTCGACTCATACGCAGGGTTTATTTGACCTCTCGTTTTCTGATTTATTATAGGCTCATTATCATATACTGGCAAAACAAGAAACTTCTCCAAAATTAAAACAGTGAAATATAGTAATACAATAATTCCAAATTACATTCATGTTTTTTCTATTAAAACAACAGCATTAAAAGATTTTTTGTATTTTTATCTTTGTATTGTCACACAGAGGTTGCAAAAGTACATTTATTCAGCAACTACAATCGCAAATATAGTCAAGATTCATGTTTAGATTTATTACAGTTCATCACCGAGAAGCTTCGATCTAATCGAGATTCATGTTTAGATTTATTAGTTCATCACCGAGAAGCTTCGATCTAATCGAGATTCATGTTTAGATTTATTAGTTCATCACGAGAAGCTTCGATTTATTCGAGATTCATGTTTAGATTTATTAGTTCATCACCGAGAAGCTTCGATCTAATCGAGATTCATGTTTAGATTTATTAGTTCATCACCGAGAAGCTTCGATCTAATCGAGATTCATGTTTAGATTTATTAGTTCATCACGAGAAGCTTCGATCTAATCGAGATTCATGTTTAGATTTATTAGTTCATCACCGAGAAGCTTCGATCTAATCGAGATTCATGTTTAGATTTATTAGTTCATCACGAGAAGCTTCGATCTAATCGAGATTCATGTTTAGATTTATTAGTTCATCACGAGAAGCTTCGATCTAATCGAGATTCATGTTTAGATTTATTAGTTCATCACCGAGAAGCTTCGATCTAATCGAGATTCATGTTTAGATTTATTAGTTCATCACCGAGAAGCTTCGATTTAGTCGCAGTAAACAACACAAGCGGCTCATGAAGGAACACAGACCGACTGAACGACACTTTAATTTGAGCAGAAAATCTCGCTGAAGATCGCTGAACTCCAGCTTACTTGTTTGTGTTTTAGATCACCTGCACTTCTTCAGCAGTGTAGAGAGAGCGCGTGCGCAGGGTTGACAGACTGCAAATATTAAGTAAACCGCTGGGTAGAAAACATGTTCTTTTAACAGAGTGATATTGGTCACGTTTTTATTTTTCAAGTACATTTTAGTCTTGTCTTTTTCAGTGATATTGCATGTTGATATAGTGACTGTTTTCGTTGAATGACGCCGGTGTCGTCTCGTCACCATCTCGTCTTAAAAAAGTTTCATCATAGATTTCGTTAACCAAATGAACACTATTTGAAATTCTGCAAGTTTTGCTTTTGGTTCTGTGCTGCATGGAAGAAGACATTTAGATTTTTGGGTGAACTATCCCTTTAAAGGCCAGGGAATCGGTTGATGTGATCGCTGTAGTTTACGGTTTTCTATACAAAGACATTTCCAAGCACCCCGAGAGAGAAGTTGTAGAGGTTTGTATTTGTGTGCTATTTACCGGTTCACCCTTCTGCGCCTGACCTGGGGACAGTCCTGAATCTCCTTTGGCTCCCTGGGACACAAACAAAGTGTTAATTCAGCTTGATCTCATATATCAGTAACACTTTATAATAAGTGTAAGTAAATGCCTAAATTAACATTTAGAATAAGAAATGTTTTAGAAGTACTTTTCATTGTTAGTTTGATAACTAATGTAGTTAACTAAGGGGTAAAGTGTTACCCATATATCCCGTAAAACGAGCCGTCAAAAACAATGTGAAGTCAAAGCAAACTCAAAAACATGCCTAAAGTTCACGGAGATACATGCAAATCATGTTCTTCTGCGCTGACAGATTAAAGCGAGTGTTAACAGCGGATTTGGAGAGATTTAAGAGGCAAAATCTCCATCCTATGTGTATGTAAACACACTAAACCTCACAATAATGCAGATTAGCCTGTTAAAGTCAGGAAGATGATCAGAAACGGACCCACTCACCCTTTAATTTATCAATCCATACATCCAATGATCAATAATTCAATCATTTCATCCATCCACATCACAGTTCATTCATTCATGGATTCATTCATTCTGATTTGGTGGATTCAACCAACTGTACAATCTTGTGCTTTTTTGTACTACATTTTAATTACATTAAATCCAAAGGGAGTCACTGGAAGTTCACTGGAAGAAAAGTCTCTTGTCAGGGGCCATCAATCAAACGTCAATCAAACAACGTCAGGCCTGAATGAGAGCTTTATTACTTCAGTCCATCTTGAATCGAGCAGATTGATGGAAATCAACATGAGACAGCGCAGACCTGACGCCCACGAAACACAACGTTACTGAAGCAAATCCGCTGTGTTTACAGTGAGGAACCACACATCAACAGAGCAGATGAACCGCATTCATGTAGAACAAGTTACAGCCAAACCTCTCAAACCTGTGAAGCGCATCTCATCTCTCGCGACTTCATACAAAGGGATATAAAGGACAAAGCACTGGGCTTGTTTCTCTGCAATCCCAGCGGATGACTAATCTGTGGGCTAAACCGAGATGCTTCACAGTTTCCACCATCTCCCACGACATGCGAGCTCAGCTGGGCCCCTGGCGAAGTGAATCTGCGTGGATGACCCTCTGCCCACTCAGGCCATTGCTGGAGAACGCTCACTGGACTGAGAGATGAACACTATGTCCTAAAGCTTGATGGGGAAATCAGATCAGCTTATTTAGAACTTTAAAGAGCCCTTATTATGCTTTTTCATATTTGACCTTTCATGTAGTCTGTATTATAGCTGTTTGTAAATAGAGTTTTTGTCTCCTAAAAGAAAGAAGCGATTCTGAACTGCCTGAAATGAGTCGTAAGTAATTTCAGTCTCACTTCCTGCTGAACCTATTAGTTTGTAACTAATTTGCATAATGTCCGCCTCTGGTCTTGATTGGCTGAACACATCTTCCAGATGTCTCTTAGCTCCGCCCTCAAACGCTGTAGTGTATCTGAGACTGGAAGAGTTTGGTTCGTGTTGTTCGTGTCGAGAAGATGCTGTTTTCTGCTGACAAAGCAAATGCACTTTGATGAGATCGATACGGTAAAACACACGCCATCATTACTGTTCTATCACTGAGATCTAGAGCTGAAATTCAGACATGGCAATGAGCGTTTGGTTTTTGACCAATCACAGCAGACTGGGCCGTCTGACCAATCAGAGCAGAGTAGACCAATCACAGCAGACTGGGCCGTCTGACCAATC
>CM060638.1:29188561-29196061 GCA_030578275.1 Meda fulgida
GAGACTGACGTCTGTCTACAGCTCTCACGAAACGCACTGATGACGTGTGATGTCTGTCGTTGAATTCGGACAAACGTTTTTTGGTCCTGTGACTTCCACGTAAGATATATGTATATTTCTTTAATATTTAAACCACTTCAATTATTGATTGCTATCAAGATAAATTCGACTTTAATGTTTAATCTGCATCAGACGAACAATGAGGACATTCAAGAACTGTTATTAGAAACGAACATCATGAGGGAATAAAGAAAACAATAACCAATTTCTAATCCGAGAAATTCACTTTCACAGCGCGAACACCTTTAAAACTGCTTTTGTGTTTCATGGAAGAAAGTCAGTGAGTGAAGGATGACAGAATTGTAATTCGACTCAGTATTAGTGATTGAGTTAGTGTAGAGTTAACAGTCTCACAGCACGTCTCAGATGATCCTGACAAGAGAATAAACCATCAATCACTGACTGAATTACATCACTGACAGCAGCCGTGTGTGACTCAAGAAGCATGTGCAAATATAATATAAAAATTGTTTCTCTTTAAACATGCTTTTTGAGTCACACAAGAAGCATGTTTTTTGCTTTTAGTGTGTAATGTTGAGCATTAGAGTTCTTCTCTATATCAGTGTTTCTGAACTCCTGAAACGCCTCCATTGTATCTTGAGTTTCTTCCGGGAACACGTCACAATATTCCACATTATAATAATTAATGCGCAGAATAAAGGGGCGGGCCTGGTGGAGTTAGTTAGTAGTGTGTTAAACTGGCGGTTATGGTAAGGGGCGGGGCATTTCCCAAACACACTCGAAGCGCTCGACCAATCACAACACACTGATCCAGCCGACCAATCTGAGCACAGTGTGCTTTTCAGGAGGAGGGGCTTCATAGAGACAGGAACTAAATGAGGGTGTGTTTCCCGATAGCATCATTAGCCAAACATTAGCCGTCGTTATCAGCAGTTCAACGAGTTTCCCGAAACCATCGTTCCAACGAACATTCGCAAACAGCATCACAGAGTTGTGTTTGTGAGCGACAGCATCGCAGAGTCTTGTGTGTGAGCGACAGAATCGTGTGTGTGAGTGACAGTCATGTGTGAGCGACAGAGTTGTGTGTGTGAGTGACAGTCGTGTGTGTGAGTGACAGTCGTGTGTGAGCGACAGAGTCGTGTGTGTGAGTGACAGCATCACAGAGTTGTGTGTGTGAGTGACAGTCGTGTGTGAGCGACAGAGTCGTGTATGTGAGTGACAGTCGTGTGTGAGCGACAGAGTTGTGTGTGTGAGTGACAGTCGTGTGTGTGAGTGACAGTCGTGTGTGTGAGTGACAGTCGTGTGTGTGAGTGACAGTCGTGTGTGAGCGACAGAGTCGTGTGTGTGAGTGACAGCATCACAGAGTTGTGTGTGTGAGTGACAGTCGTGTGTGAGCGACAGAGTCGTGTGTGTGAGTGACAGCATCACAGAGTCGTGTGTGTGAGTGACAGTCGTGTGTGTGAGTGACAGTCAAGTGTGTGAGCGACAGCATCAGAGGTGTGTGTGAGTGACAGTCGTGTGTGTGAGTGACAGCATCACAGAGTCGGGTGTGTGAGTGACAGTCGTGTGTGTGAGTGACAGTCGTGTGTGTGAGCGACAGCATCAGAGGTGTGTGTGAGTGACAGTCGTGTGTGTGAGCGACAGCATCGCAGAGTCGTGTGTGTGAGTGACAGCATCGCAGAGTCGTGTGTGTGAGTGACAGTCGTGTGTGTGAGTGACAGTCGTGTGTGTGAGCGACAGCATCAGAGGTGTGTGTGAGTGACAGTCGTGTGTGTGAGCGACAGCATCACAGAGTCGTGTGTGTGAGTGACAGTCGTGTGTGTGAGCGACAGAGTTGTGTGTGTGAGCGACAGAGTTGTGTGTGTGAGTGACAGTCGTGTGTGTGAGTGACAGTCGTGTGTGTGAGCGACAGCATCAGAGGTGTGTGTGAGTGACAGTCGTGTGTGTGAGCGACAGAGTCGTGTGTGTGAGTGACAGCATCGCAGAGTCGTGTGTGTGAGTGATAGTCGTGTGTGTGAGTGACAGTCGTGTGTGTGAGCGACAGCATCAGAGGTGTGTGTGAGTGACAGTCGTGTGTGTGAGCGACAGCATCACAGAGTCGTGTGTGTGAGTGACAGTCGTGTGTGTGAGTGACAGTCGTGTGTGTGAGCGACAGAGTTGTGTGTGTGAGCGACAGAGTTGTGTGTGTGAGCGACAGAGTCGTGTGTGTGAGCGACAGAGTTGTGTGTGTGAGCGACAGAGTTGAGAGTTGTGTGTGTGAGCGACAGAGCTGTGTGTGTGAGCGACAGTCGTGTGTGTGAGCGACAGAGTTGTGTGTGTGAGCGACAGTCGTGTGTGTGAGTGACAGTCGTGTGTTTGAGCGACAGAGTTGTGTGTGTGAGCGAAAGAGTTGTGTGTGTGAGCGACAGAGTTGTGTGTGAGAGTGACAGTCGTGTGTGTGAGCGACAGAGTTGTGTGTGTGAGCGACAGGTTGTGTGTGAGCGACAGAGTTGTGTGTGTGAGTGACAGTCGTGTGTGTGAGTGACAGTCGTGTGTGTGAGCGACAGCATCACAGAGTCGTGTGTGTGCGTGACAGTCGTGTGTGTGAGTGACAGTCGTGTGTGTGAGCGACAGAGTTGTGTGTGTGAGCGACAGAGTTGTGTGTGTGAGCGACAGTCGTGTGTGTGAGCGACAGCATCAGAGGTGTGTGTGAGTGACAGTCGTGTGTGTGAGTGACAGTCGTGTGTGTGAGCGACAGCATCAGAGGTGTGTGTGAGTGACAGTCGTGTGTGTGAGCGACAGCATCGCAGAGTCGTGTGTGTGAGTGACAGTCGTGTGTGTGAGCGACAGCATCACAGAGTCGTGTGTGTGAGTGACAGTCGTGTGTGTGAGTGACAGTCGTGTGTGTGAGCGACAGCATCAGAAGTGTGTGAGTGACAGTCGTGTGTGTGAGCGACAGCATCACAGAGTCGTGTGTGTGAGTGACAGTCGTGTGTGTGAGCGACAGAGTTGTGTGTGTGAGCGACAGTCGTGTGTGTGAGCAACAGAGTTGTGTGTGTGAGCGACAGAGTTGTGTGTGTGAGCGACAGAGTTGTGTGTGTGAGCGACAGAGTTGTGTGTGTGAGTGACAGTCGTGTGTGTGAGCGACAGAGTTGTGTGTGTGAGCGACAGAGTTGTGTGTGTGAGTGACAGTCGTGTGTGTGAGTGACAGTCGTGTGTGTGAGCGACAGAGTTGTGTGTGTGAGCGACAGAGTTGTGTGTGTGAGTGACAGTCGTGTGTGTGAGTGACAGAGTTGTGTGTGTGAGTGACAGTCGTGTGTGTGAGCGACAGAGCTGTGTGTGTGAGCGACAGTTGTGCGTGTGAGCGACAGAGTTATGTGTGTGAGCAACAGAGTTGTGTGTGAGCGACAGAGTTGTGTGTGTGAGCGACAGTCGTGTGTGTGAGCGATAGAGTTGTGTGTGTGAGCGACAGAGTTGTGTGTGTGAGTGACAGTTGTGTGTGTGAGCGACAGAGTTGTGTGTGTGAGTGACAGTCGTGTGTGTGAGCGACAGAGTTGTGTGTGTTAGCGACAGAGTTGTGTGTGTGAGTGACAGAGTTGTGTGTGTGAGCGACAGAGTTGTGTGTGAGCGACAGAGTTGTGTGTGAGTGACAGTCGTGTGTGTGAGTGACAGTAGTGTGTGTGAGCGACAGAGTTGTGTGTGTGAGCGACAGAGTTGTGTGTGTGAGCGACAGAGTTGTGGGTGTGAGTGACAGTCGTGTGTGTGAGCGACAGAGTTGTGTGGGAGCGACAGAGTTGTGTGTGTGAGCGACAGTCGTGTGTGTGAGCGACAGAGTTGTGTGTGTGAGCGACAGAGTTGTGTGTTTGAGCGACAGAGTAGCGTGTGTGAGCGACAGAGTTGTGTGTGTGAGTGACAGTCGTGTGTGTGAGCGACAGAGTTGTGTGTGTGAGTGACAGTCGTGTGTGTGAGCGACAGAGTTGTGTGTGTGAGCGACAGAGTTGTGTGTGTGAGCGACAGAGTTGAGTGTGTGAGTGACAGTCGTGTGTGTGAGCGACAGAGTTGTGTGTGTGAGCGACAGAGGTGTGTGTGAGTGACAGTCATGTGTGAGCGACAGAGTTGTGTGTGTGAGCGACAGAGGTGTGTGTGTGAGTGACAGTCATGTGTGTGAGCGACAGAGTTGTGTGTGTGTGAGCGACAGAGTTGTGTGTGAGCGACAGAGTTGTGTGTGTGAGTGACAGTCGTGTGTGTGAGTGACAGTCGTGTGTGTGAGCGACAGAGTTGTGTGTGTGAGTGACAGTCGTGTGTGTGAGTGACAGTCGTGTGTGTGAGCGACAGAGTTGTGTGTGTGAGCGACAGAGTTGTGTGTGTGAGTGACAGTCGTGTGTGTGAGTGACAGTCGTGTGTCTGAGTGACAGTCGTGTGTGTGAGCGACAGAGTTGTGTGTGTGAGCGACAGAGTTGTGTGTGTGAGCGACAGAGTTTTGTGTGTGAGCGACAGTCGTGTGTGTGAGCGATAGAGTTGTGTGTGTGAGCGACAGAGTTGTGTGTGTGAGCGACAGAGTTGTGTGTGTGAGCGACAGAGTTGTGTGTGTGAGTGACAGAGTTGTGTGTGTGAGCGACAGAGTTGTGTGTGTGAGTGACAGTCGTGTGTGTGAGCAACAGAGTTGTGTGTGTGAGTGACAGTCGTGTGTGTGAGCGACAGAGTTGTGTGTGAGCGACAGAGTTGTGTGTGTGAGTGACAGTCGTGTGTGTGAGCGACAGAGTTGTGTGTGTGAGCGACAGAGTTGTGTGTGTGAGCGACAGAGTCGTGTGTGTGAGCGACAGAGTTGTGTGTGTGAGCGACAGAGTTGTGTGTGTGAGCGACAGAGTTGTGTGTGTGAGCGACAGAGTCGTGTGTGTGAGTGACAGTCGTGTGTGTGAGCGACAGAGTTGTGTGTGTGAGCGACAGAGTTGTGTGTGTGAGTGACAGTCGTGTGTGTGAGCGACAGAGTTGTGTGTGTGAGCGACAGAGTTGTGTGTGTGAGCCACAGAGTTGTGTGTGTGAGCGACAAAGTCGTGTGTGTGAGCGACAGAGTTGTGTGTGTGAGCGACAGAGTTGTGTGTGTGAGCGACAGAGTTGTGTGTGTGAGCCACAGAGTTGTGTGTGTGAGCGACAGAGTCGTGTGTGTGAGCGACAGAGTTGTGTGTGTGAGCGACAGAGTTGTGTGTGTGAGCCACAGAGTTGTGTGTGTGAGCGACAGAGTCGTGTGTGTGAGCGACAGAGTTGTGTGTGTGAGCGACAGAGTTGTGTGTGAGCGACACAGTTGTGTGTGTGAGCGACAGAGTTGTGTGTGAGCGACAGAGTCGTGTGTGTGAGCGACAGAGTTGTGTGTGTGAGTGACATTCGTGTGTGTGAGCGACAGAGTTGTGTGTGTGAGCGACAGAGTTGTGTGTGTGAGCGACAGAGTCGTGTGTGTGAGCGACAGAGTTGTGTGTGTGAGCGACAGAGTTGTGTGTGTGAGTGACAGTCGTGTGTGTGAGCGACAGAGTTGTGTGTGTGAGCGACAGAGTCGTGTGTGTGAGTGACAGTCGTGTGTGTGAGCGACAGAGTTGTGTGTGTGAGCGACAGAGTTGTGTGTGAGCGACAGAGTTGTGTGTGTGAGCGACAGAGTCGTGTGTGTGAGCGACAGAGTTGTGTGTGTGAGCGACAGAGTTGTGTGTGTGAGCGACAGAGTTGTGTGTGAGCGACAGAGTTGTGTGTGTGAGCGACAGAGTTGTGTGTGTGAGCGACAGAGATGTGTGTGTGAGCGACAGAGATGTGTGTGTGAGCGACAGAGTTGTGTGTGTGAGCGACAGAGTTGTGTGTGTGAGCGACAGAGTTGTGTGTGTGAGCGACAGAGTCGTGTGTGTGAGCGACAGAGTCGTGTGTGTGAGCGACAGAGTCGTGTGTGTGAGCGACAGAGTCGTGTGTGTGAGCGACAGAGATGTGTGTGTGAGCGACAGAGTTGTGTGTGTGAGCGACAGAGTTGTGTGTGTGAGCGACAGAGTTGTGTGTGTGAGCGACAGAGCTGTGTGTGTGAGCGACAGAGTTGTGTGTGTGAGCGACAGAGTCGTGTGTGTGAGCGACAGTCGGAGTTGTGTGTGTGAGCGACAGAGTTGTGTGTGTGAGCGACAGAGTTGTGTGTGTGAGCGACAGAGTTGTGTGTGTGAGCGACAGAGTTGTGTGTGTGAGCGATAGAGTCGTGTGTGTGAGCGAGACAGAGTTGTGTGTGTGAGCGACAGAGTTGTGTGTGTGAGCGATAGAGTCGTGTGTGTGAGCGAGACAGAGTCGTGTGTGTGAGCGACAGAGTTGTGTGTGTGAGCGACAGAGTTGTGTGTGTGAGCGACAGAGTCGTGTGTGAGAGCGACAGAGTTGTGTGTGTGAGCGACAGAGTTGTGTGTGTGTGTGTGAGCGACAGAGTCGTGTGTGTGAGCGACAGTCGGAGTTGTGTGTGTGTGTGTGAGCGACAGAGTCGTGTGTGTGAGCGACAGAGTTGTGTGTGTGTGTGTGAGCGACAGAGTTGTGTGTGTGAGCGACAGAGTTGTGTGTGTGAGCGACAGAGTCGTGTGTGTGAGCGACAGTCGGAGTTGTGTGTGTGAGCGACAGAGTTGTGTGTGTGAGCGACAGAGTTGTGTGTGTGAGCGACAGTCGGAGTTGTGTGTGTGAGCGACAGTCGGAGTTGTGTGTGTGAGCGACAGAGTCGTGTGTGTGAGCGACAGAGTCGTGTGTGTGAGCGACAGAGATGCGTGTGTGAGCGACAGAGTTGTGTGTGTGAGCGACAGAGTTGTGTGTGTGAGCGACAGAGTTGTGTGTGTGAGCGACAGAGCTGTGTGTGTGAGCGACAGAGTTGTGTGTGTGAGCGACAGAGTCGTGTGTGTGAGCGACAGTCGGAGTTGTGTGTGTGAGCGACAGAGTTGTGTGTGTGAGCGACAGAGTTGTGTGTGTGAGCGACAGAGTTGTGTGTGTGAGCGACAGAGTTGTGTGTGTGAGCGATAGAGTCGTGTGTGTGAGCGAGACAGAGTTGTGTGTGTGAGCGACAGAGTTGTGTGTGTGAGCGATAGAGTCGTGTGTGTGAGCGAGACAGAGTCGTGTGTGTGAGCGACAGAGTTGTGTGTGTGAGCGACAGAGTCGTGTGTGTGAGCGACAGAGTCGTGTGTGAGAGCGACAGAGTTGTGTGTGTGAGCGACAGAGTTGTGTGTGTGTGTGTGAGCGACAGAGTCGTGTGTGTGAGCGACAGTCGGAGTTGTGTGTGTGTGTGTGAGCGACAGAGTCGTGTGTGTGAGCGACAGAGTTGTGTGTGTGTGTGTGAGCGACAGAGTTGTGTGTGTGAGCGACAGAGTTGTGTGTGTGAGCGACAGAGTCGTGTGTGTGAGCGACAGTCGGAGTTGTGTGTGTGAGCGACAGAGTTGTGTGTGTGAGCGACAGAGTTGTGTGTGTGAGCGACAGTCGGAGTTGTGTGTGTGAGCGACAGTCGGAGTTGTG
>CM060638.1:29208561-29228561 GCA_030578275.1 Meda fulgida
TCATAGAATAAAACTAACACAGTATGTCATTTATACACATTCAAATAGATACCTAAATGACATAAACTTATTGTAAGGATACTTCCAACCCTGGCATAATTAACTAATTAAAACCAACATTTATCGTTCTGGTTTATTTTAAACCACCGCAATGTAAAAGACTTTATTTCACGTACTGCCTTAAACTCATTTGGCAACCGGTTCCAGAGTTGGGAGCCAGTTTAAGGTGGAAAGCAAAGAGGATTGAGGAATCTCTGGATAAATGACATTGATGTAGTATTGACATTTTAATAAGATTTTAATAAATTGATTGCTGTGCTAGAGAAACAAAACTGAAGCTATCCATCTCATTCACTGATTTGTACCTTCAAGGGATAATTAGACTTACAACAGGAGAGGAAAGTGCAGTGAAACGCTGACTTTGGATATTCCCAGCTGGTGAGTTTACCTCCCCCAGTTCTTCCCAGAGAGGAATGCACCGTTATCCCTTCGCCAAGAGAGAGCACTTAGGGTGACGTCCAACAAAAATATCCACAAAGTCATGTCTAAGATCCACATATCCACATATCCACACACAAACCAAGTATGCAAACACCTTAATTGTGCAAGGAACTGTTTGAACATGAATAAAACATTACTTTAGAGAAGCTTCTGGGTGTCTTCATAACCTTTTCCAAAAAGATAATCTGCTTCTGGCTTATATGAGCGCTCGTTTATTGATGTAATTCAATTTATTCTGGGATTGAGGTTCACAGTGGCCCACTGACCTACACATGATAAACTACCGCGCTTCACCCTGCAGCTCTGCTGTTGAGAGTTTATTTCATGTACTTCGCTAAATTTAGAATTTGCTCTAAGTAAAGTCTTGTTCCTCATGGCATGCTATAAAAAACTGCTTTGGGAGCTAACAGTGACAAACGATTGGATAAGGAGAAAGATAACTCTTTTTCTTGTAGCAGAGCTATGCTAGTGCTAACACATAGTGCTTTAGCCAATGAAGAGAAGCTACATTTCTTAGCATTCTCTGTGGAAGCACACAAATAATGCATACATTAAACTTAATTTGCACACAAAATCAAATCATTTTGTACTAGTATAGCATAGCGGATAAATCAAGAGCTAAGCTCATGCTAATCATTTTTGACAGATTTGCTAATCTCTTATTATTATGTTGCCTTAAAATCCTCTTGGGAAGTGATTTTGGTCAGAATAAAATTGACACTATGGAAAATGTCAATTACTTGTCCTTTTCCCCATCTAACAAAGATGGGAAGCGTTAAACTAGGGCCAAAACAGCCTTGTCAGGTGGTGCGATCATCAATTGCATACTGACCAAAATGATGGGAGATGTAGGTTCACCAAATCTGTCTCAGAAAGTGGCTAAATAGGTAGCATTTTCAAGCAAGTTTTATCACTGTTCATCAACAGTACACAAACTCAATTGTACCATCAACATTCACCATTACAGCTTATCTTGATGTCTATCAATGATACGCCTCTGGCTCGGAAAGAAAACACAGAGTTTCCCCACTACTGATTACAACACTGTGGTGGCATTTGTATGCACTCATCTCGTAAACATGATTATTCTGACATGCTTTTGAAAGCAGAATTATATTAACCTTTCCTTGTTGCTAGGTGATGCAAACCCCATTACAAATAGAGATGTAAATTAGCACATCAGTCAAATTACAGCATGGGCAACCTGCGGCAACTTGAAACATGCTATTATAACCACCTGTAAGTCCGGGAGGACAAAAACAAACTATCATCTCGCTTCTAAATCACTACTGTCACTGACAAATAATTTACTTTTTCTCTTGCCCAGTAGACTCCTGATCAAATATAACCCGCAGAAAGACAGCCAAGTGCATGCTCTCTCAAAGACCTTTTTATACTACCCAAGAAAACCCCATAAATTAGCTTGAACTCTTATGCATTGTAATTTGGATAAATTCTTAAGCAGAACTTTGCTCTGGCTTGCAGCGACTTAATTTTGCACTCTAAAGATTATGGAAGTCATTCAAAAAAATGAGAAAGATAATCAGAGAGTACTTACTGGAGGACCCGGTTCTCCTTTAGGACCAACAAATCCATCATAGTCAAAGAAATATTCGTCTTCTTCGAAACCATAGTCATCATATCCATAACTCTCCGAGTATTCTGCGTCGTGCATCCCCTCCTTGACCTGTTCCTCGGATCGGTCCACTAGGTTATAGCTGCTCTCTTCACGGTACAGGACGGTGCTGTTCACTTTAAGCTTGGTCTGCAGAAGCTCCTTGTTAGATTGGTGGGATCTACCGTCATTCCTGAAGGCCTCTTTCAAACGGCTCTGCTTGATGATGGTGATCAAGTCCGGGGTGGCCCGGGTTGCTCTTGGCTTCTTAAGAAGTGGCTTATTCTCTGTGTTATTTTCACCATCAAGGTTCTTGTCTGGGTTGCTGGTGGTAGTCTCCGGAGTAAAGGCCAGGGATTGCATCTTATTGATGGGTCTTGGAGATGTTTTTATTAGTCTAGGTGTGCTGGAGTGAAATATCGGAGAGCTTGTGGTTGAAAGCTGGTCAAAAAGTGCTGTGGGAATAGAGTTGGTGGCCGTAGTGGAGTGATCAGCAAGAGTTGGGATAAATCTCTGAGTGTGTGATTCGGAAGAGCTGCGGTGCAACTTTGGGGAAGGTGAAACTGATGGGGAGTGAGACTCTGTGCTCCCTGACAGAGATCGAAAGGTGTCGGACAGTCTGCACTGTTTTTTAACATAGTCGCAGTAGTGTGCCGCAGCTTGGGCAGAGGGGTAGATATCCAGCTGGCACAATGCTCCTTCAAACTGCACCGCCCTGGTGTCCATCCTTCCCACGGAAAGGCGGCCTTCAGAGCCCAACGTCTGCGAACGCGTCAGTGTTTCCTCGCTGTACTGCACGTCCCCGCAGCGTGCAAAGAGTGATACGGAGCGCGGCCGAACCCCCACAGAGAAGGAGTGCCACTGTCCATCTTGCACATCGTACTTGAAGTAGACAGACGCTTTCTCGCCTGTGTAAACCACTACTTTGCCGGGCAGGAGCTGCAAGCCGAACTGCAGTCTGTCCCTGCCATCACGCATACTAAAAAGAAAGGCATTGTTCGCTCGCCAGGAGCTTAAACTCACTATGATGGAAAACTCCTCCTCCACGCCTGCGGGGAGCAAGCCCAACGATGGGGCCTCAATGAGGGCATCTCGTCCGAGGATAACCCCAACACCAGGGGGCAGGATTGAGAGAGATGAAGCAAGGGAGGTGAGGTAAGGTGTCCCGGAAGAGTGTATGTCTCTGTGACCGGAAAGGCCCAGCTGATGAATAAGATCTACACCTTGAGAGAAAGAGAGAGACAATTGTAAGCAATATGGTAAGCAGGGTTTGGCAAGGTAGACACCGCAATAAAGACTAGGTTGTTGTGTGGTGGGTTTTGCCAGGGCAAACATGGTTTGAACATGATGATAGAGTGTCCCAAGTTTGTTCAAACCTCTAATCTAAAGGATTAGCGACAACTCCATGCACTCACCCGACCTGTTAAATTATTTAATTTGGTTGTCAGTCACCATAAAACAATTTCTGAATTTGAGGACCTCTATAATACAAACCACACAAAATGGTATGAATGTGCTTTGACATCCATGATATCACAAATTACCCATAATCCCTTGCATATTCCTAGCATCTGTGGTCCAGATGAAGAGAGAGAACGGGGTCTCAAACCACAGATCTCTTTACTCCCTTTCTCTTTCAGTGTTGACAATTTTCTGTCTTTTTCTGTCATATGTTACTAGTCTGTGCGCATCTGAGTGGCCAGGGAGAGGAGAAAGGATGCTTTTGAGGGACTAATTCCTTGTCATTTCTGTTTAGTTTAGGCTCTTCAGTTCCAGTTCTGGAAGGCCAGTGTCCTGCAGACTTTAGTTACAACCTTAACCTAACACAAGGAACAAGGTAAGGGTTGGAACTAAAGTCTCCAGGACACCGGCCCTCTAGATTCCTGGTCTAGACTCAATTTAAAGGTATCACACATGATGTTATAAAACTTTCTTGTATCCCAGTTTAATGTGCAGAAACAGCCAAATGCTTGTTCCTAACCAATACTTTCCCATTTGCGCCTAACTTAAAAGGAATTAACTCTGGTTGGAAGTCAACTTGTCTAAACTCAATTTGCACCACTAGAGTCACCAAACAGAATAGCAAAACAAGCAGACCAACATATAGTCCTGCACCAACACTCATTGATGCAGTCAATGTCGCTGTGTTGGGCTGGTTAGGACACTCATGCAAACCGAACAATGTTTAATAGCACCACAGAGTCTCAGTTTTACACTTTCAGGAGAATCAACCTATAAACGGCTCACTTGCTGCCTATTAAGCTAGTACAGAAGCTTTTTAACATTGGAAAAATTGCTAACTTCACCTTTAAATACATCATAAAGTATATAGCCTGAGGGCGACAGAACACATCCTTAAGGAACTACAGCAAGTCTGTTTTTGAGATCAAGTGAGCAGGATCGTCTGTCCTCCTGTCAGCAAACACAGACAAGCTTTTACATGGTTTGAGAATGTCTGTGGAGAGATCTCAGAGGAACTGCTCTGGCAACAGGCACTTTCATTACTAATGCAGACTTTCTGTTTTAGTTTGAACAAATTTATTCAGCCCAGGCTTAAACAGATGACAAGCAAAAGGCAACAACATCAGAGGCACAAAGTTCCGGCTGTTCCCTCTCGTGCTTTCTGTTCTTTGTGTTGCAAGTTCAGCGCAGGCCGTTACTGTGCCTTGAAAGCGGATTCACTGTGGGTTTAAAAACAGACGGGATCTTAAACAACCATGGAAAAAAGAGAATTAGACTTCAAAGCTCAGCCAGCCATGTTTCTGACTGGTTGCACATGGGCGACCCTGTGAACTTTCACCTTTTTGGTGGTTCAAATAGATCTTCGAACAGCCAATAACTTATTTTTAGAATGACGCCATCACAAACAACCATGAAGAGAGGCAGAGAAATCTGGCCATCTTTAGTGCCAAACAATTTATGTGAAGCCACGGATAAATAACAATATTTCTACAGTAGTGGCCAAAAGTGATGTCCATAGGTAACATTTGTTTTTAATGACCCTACAAGTTCGATTAAACAATCACAAAAGGATACACTGACTACAACATAATCAGTTATTAATATTTTGTTGGTTTTCTCTTGTTTTTGCATTGGTTTATAATTTATTTCTATGACAGCCTGGCCAAAAAGTATGTCTTCAAAAACAAATGACTTCAAGCACAACTATGCAATATGCTTACAAAATCTTTTACACATTTTTAATAAAGGGTGAATATGTCAATTGTCCTAGGTCGGACATCACTTTTGGCCATTACTGTAAGTATTAGACTTAAAAGTGTAACCTGTCCCCCATTTACTTACTTTACTAAGTGATCAAACTTAGCAGATAATTTTCACCTGATAAAACTAATAACGTAGACTTATACTGCCAGAGACCAGAATTTCAAAGAGACTTTAAAATGGTAGACTTTTTCAACTTGAACCACAAAAAAGACTGCCTAGACAACCAAACAGTACAACCTAGCAACCACCCACAACACCCTAGCAACATGCACTCATTGCATTGTGGGATTCAGTTTTTCTATTTTGCATTCTGCATATTTAGGCAACTCTAATAGCACATCCAAGCATTACATGCATACAGCAAATTCACCTACTGTTTAAAGTAAATATAACCTTTTTAGAAAAATATTTACAAGTTCGCATTTGGCCAACGCTTTTATCTAAAGTGACCTACTGTTGAATTATTAAAAAATAATGCACACTGAGGTGTTTTTAACACAAGGCTGCAAGTTTAACTTGCTCTTGTTGCATCAGCTAATGGGGATCCAAATAAATAAATAACTGCTTCAAAACAGCGATGTTAACACCTCGATGCGGAGAAATGTCATGTAGCTTTTCATTTGCAAACTATTTATTTGCGAGTGTGTGTCTGAACAGAAAACATTTTAATAAAAGTTCATTTCGTGGGGAAAACACGTAAATAGTTTGTCATTTTTATCCTATTGTTTGTTACATGTATTTGGCTGGTCAGAAATCATATGGCGAAGTGATCTGGAATGGCAAAGCGGTCAAAACCGACCTGGAACTACTTTAGCAGTGCGTTTACAGGAAGATAATTGCACGCCTTAGAACATTCATCAACCAATTCAGTTCATGCATTTCCTGGGATCAGATCTGAGCGGTGCTAGTAGAGCAGAGGTACTCAACACGCGGCCCATCGGCATTCATTTTATGTTCCGCGTCATGCAAAAGATGAATGCACTTTCTATTTTATTTTTTGCTCAAAAGTTGTGCAAATATTAAACAGAGTGACTTATATGTAGCCTATATGTTTAATACCGCGGATAATCCGAGGGTCAATTAATAAAAAATAACATTTATCATCGTCATTGTGATGTGTGTGGATTGTTTAATGGGACAGCATTAAGCATATAACTATATAGTATGTAGCTACTTGATATCTCCGAAATGTAGGCTACCATTAACTTGCTAAGCGCAACCAATAGCGAGACAAGCTGTAAAGCTGTCAGGCAACTTTAGTGTGTGCGCTGCACAGAGCTCGTGCATTCATGCTGCGTAATCACTTGCGTAATTTAAATATCACACTTTAATTATTTATAGCTCATAACTTATAAAAAATCAAATAAAACAAGCTGTGTTACTATATGACGAATGATAGACAGCCATACAGCGCGCGAGGACTGAACCGAGCTTTCTTTCGCGTCTGAATGGACAAATACACAACATTATGTCTAAATGTCTGTTTTGGAGAGTATTCACGTAAACACAGTCAGTCTTTACAGAACGTACAGTTGTGTGGGAATATCGGATTAGTGCAATTGGATCTGCACACTCGGTCTTAAAGTGACAGTGCGTAATAAACCTAATACCGTCTGTGCACTGAATATTAATCAAACAACAAAATAAAAAGAGAAAATTTTTGTGTTAATACTTTTTTTAACTACTTTTTTTGTTCCAGATTTATTATTTTCACGTTCAGTATTAGCCTACTTTAAATAGGACAAAGACTACCAAGACTTACCTAGTAAGGAGTTTTTTTAATACTCTGAGTATGAACTCATTTCTTTGCATCGCAAGATGCAGATTTAAAATTTTATTTCATGTTCAGTATTACTTTAAATAGTACAAAGACTAGCAAGACTTACCTAGCAAGATAAGTAAAAACTGTAAATATTGTCATAAATAAAGTTTTACGATGCAAGTTGTAATTTGTGGCCCTTCACATTTTATGTGGTTTACATGTGGCGCCCTTGGCATCTGAACGCGAGCACCCCTGTAGTAGACAGTACACAAATCCAATCTTCTATAAGCATGCAGTGCAATGATAGTAAAGCAGGTTTCTAATGATATACTTCAAGGCTTCAGGATGTTGTGCAATCATAATTCATGTGTGCTTGTAACATCTTTACTGCTGGCTGTCCTCTATTGTTTAAAGGTGTTTTAGTTATTTCTAGCAGCACGTGTAGTCTTTTCCAGACTGAGTTCTGTGTCTCAGCAAGCGTCTGGTCTTTATACCATCCTTGAATGAATCACTGAATCAGACCGTTTGAAGTGATTCGTGAATTGAACTTGCCGATTGTAATGTCATATTTTATATTCACGCTATTAAAACATCTCTGTCTGAGCAAGCTGACGAGTAACGTCCAGAAATTAGCACAATGACAGGCTCTTCTCTTGGAAACTTGATGACCTAATACATTTTTAAATAAATCGAGATATTCACAATTACTGTATATTTAGATGTGCATTTAAATATATTACATTTTCCAGTCAGAATCACTGCTCACTGTGTTCCCCTCAATATCTCTCTTATTTTATCTTCTCCATCTCACACAAATAAAGGCAAATGCCCAAAAATACTCCCGCTAGCTCAGATCACCATCTAAACCAGACGTGTACATCTCCTTCCTTCTGCAGTCGTACTGTACCTCTTCTGTACAGTCAGAAGCGGGAGAGCGAGCCCTATGGATATCTGGAAATTACCCATTAAGACTAGAGCGAGAGAAAACAGAGACAGAGTCGCTCAGAGCGCAAGAACAGACACGCCGACCAATGCAAAGAAGAAAGAGCAGCACGTTCACAGCCAACAGATCCACTCACACTTCTGTCCATCTGAGCGTCCACACACACACACACACACACACACACTTCTAAACTAATGAATTATACTTACTGATAAATGTTAAAACAGTACATTATTATATTTATACCACTATTTTTATAACGGTATTTAATATATATTTCCTTCCTTTTGAACTTCCTCCCTTCACTCTACTGTAAAATCTCACACACAAACTCACACAAACACTTCTAAACTTTTGCTTGTGTTTCTACAGAGCCCCTAAAGGGACACGGGGATGGAAAAAAATTGATGGGAGGAATTTTCCTCAGGGGCACGCAAAGTTTTTTGGGGAATGCAAAAGTTTTTCCAAGCAAACGCAACGTTCCATGACGAATGCAAAAAGGAATTCGAGCGAATGGAATGCAAAGTTTTTCTGCAAACGCAAACGTTTTTCAGAGCGAACGCAAGCGTTTTTCAGAGCGAACACTAACGTTTTTCAGAGCGAACGCAAAGTTTATCGGCAAACGCAAGAGATTTTGCAAGCGAACGCAAAGTTTCTCGGCAAACACAAAAGTTTTTCCGAGTGAACACAACGCAAAGTTTATCGGCGAATGCAAACATTTTTAGGCAAACGCAACCGTTTTTCCGAGCAAATGCAACGTTTCTCTGCAAACGCAAACGTTTTTTAGAGCAAATGCAACATTTCTCTGCAAACACAAACGTTTTTCGGAGAGAATGCAAACGTATTTCAGAGCGAACGCAAACGTTTTACAGTGCGAACGCTAACGTTTTACAGAGCGAACGCAAACGTTTTTCAGAGCGAACGCAAACGTTTTACAGTGCGAACGCAAACGTTTTACAGTGCGAACGCAAACGTTTTTCAGAGCGAACGCAAACGTTTTACAGTGCGAACGCAAACGTTTTTCACAGCGAACACAAACGTTTTTCAGAGCGAACGCAAACGCTTTTCAGAGCGAACGCAAACGTTTTTCAGAGCGAACACAAACGTTTCTCAAAGCGAACGCAAACGTTTTAGAGTGCGAACGCAAACGTTTTAGAGTGCGAACGCAAACGTTTTACAGTGCGACCGCAAACGTTTTTCAGAGCGAACAAAAACATTTTTCAGAGCAAACACAAAAGTTTTACAGTGTGAATGCAAACGTTTTTCAGAGCGAACCCAAATGTTTTACACAAACGTTTTTCAGAGCGAATGCAAACGTTTTTCAGAGCGAATGCAAACGTTTTTTAGAGCGAACGCAAACATTTTTCAAAACGAACAAACGTTTTACAGTACAAATGCAAACGTTTTACAGAGCGAACCCAAACGTTTTACGCAAACGTTTATCAGAGCGAATGCAAACGTTTTTAAGAGTGAATGCAAACGTTTTTTAGAGCGAACCCAAACGTTTTATGCAAACGTTTTTCAGAGCGAACGCAAACGTTTTTCAGTGTGAACGCAAACGTTTTTCAGAGCGAACGCAAACGTTTTTCAGTGTGAACGCTAACGTTTTTCAGAGCGAACACAAAAAATTTTCAGAGCGAATGCAAACATTTTTCAGAGTGAAAGCAAACGTTTTACAGGGCGAAAGCAAACGTTTTACAGGGCGAACGCAAATGTTTTACAGAGCGAACTCAAACATTTTTCAGTGCGAACACAAACGTTTTACAGTTCGAACACAAACGTTTTACAGAGCGAACACAAACGTTTTACAGTGCGAACGCAAACGTTTTTCAGAGCGAACGCGAACGTTTTTCAGAGCGAACACAAACGTTTTACAGAGCGAACGCAAACGTTTTACAGTACGAACACAAACGTTTTACAGAACGCACACAAGCGTTTTACAGTGCGCACACAAACGTTTTACAGTGCGAACACAAACGTTTTTCAGAGCGAACACAAACGTTTTTCAGAGGGAGCGAACACAAGCGTTTTACAGTGCCAACACAAATGTTTTTCAGAGCGAATGCAAACGTTTTACAGTGCGAACACAAACGTTTTTCAGTGCGAACACAAACGTTTTACGGTGCGAACACAAACGTTTTACAGAGCGAACACAAACGTTTTACAGAACGAACAAACGTTTTACAGAGCGAACTCAAACGTTTTACAGAGCGAACCCAAACGTTTTACAGTGTGAACACAAACGTTTTACAGTGCGAACCCAGACGTTTTTCAGAGCGAACGCAAACGTTTTACAGAGCGAACACAAACGTTTTACAGAGCGAACACAGTGCGAACACAAACATTTTACAGTGCGAACACAAACATTTTACAGTGCGAACACAAACGTTTTACAGTGCGAACGCGAACGCAAACGTTTTACAGAGCGAACGCAAACGTTTTACAGAGCGAACACAAACGTTTTACAGTGCTAACACAAAACGTTTTACAGAGCGAACGCAAACGTTTTACAGTGCGAACACAAACGTTTTACAGAGCGAACCCAAACGTTTTACAGAGCGAACGCAAACGTTTTACAGAGCGAATACAAACGTTTTACAGAGTGAACCCAAACGTTTTACAGTGCGAACACAAACGTTTTACAGAGCGAACCCAAATGTTTTACAGTGCGAACGCTAACGTTTTACAGTGCGAACACAAACATTTTACAGAGCGAACCCAAACGTTTTACAGTGCGAACACAAACATTTTACAGAGCGAACACAGTGCAAACACAAACATTTTACAGAGCGAACACAGTGCGAACACAAACATTTTACAGTGCGAACACAAACATTTTACAGTGCGAACACAAACGTTTTACAGTGCGAATGCGAACGCAAACGTTTTACAGAGCGAACGCAAACGTTTTACAGAGCGAACACAAACGTTTTACAGTGCTAACACAAAACGTTTTACAGAGCGAACGCAAACGTTTTACAGTGCGAACACAAACGTTTTACAGAGCGAACCCAAAGGTTTTACAGTGCGAACACAAACGTTTTACAGAGCGAACGCAAACGTTTTACAGAGCGAACCCAAACGTTTTACAGAGCGAACGCAAACGTTTTACAGTGCGAACACAAACGTTTTACAGAGCGAACCCAAACGTTTTACAGTGCAAACACAAACGTTTTACAGAGCGAACACAAACGTTTTACAGAGCGAACACAAACGTTTTACAGAGCGGACCCAAACGTTTTTCAGTGCAAACACAAACGTTTTACAGTGCGAACACAAACGTTTTACAGAGCGAACACAGTGCGAACCCAAACATTTTACAGTGCGAACACAAACATTTTACAGAGCGAACCCAAACGTTTTACAGTGCGAACACAAACGTTTTACAGAGCGAACGCAAACGTTTTACAGAGCGAACGCAAACGTTTTACAGTGCGAACGCAAACGTTTTACAGAGCGAACCCAAACATTTTACAGTGCAAACACAAACGTTTAACAGAGCGAACCCAAACGTTTTACAGTGCGAACACAAACGTTTTTCAGAGCGAACACAAACGTTTTACAGAGCGAACCCAAACGTTTTACGCAAACGTTTATCAGAGCGAATGCAAACGTTTTTAAGAGTGAATGCAAACGTTTTTTAGAGCGAACCCAAACGTTTTATGCAAACGTTTTTCAGAGCGAACGCAAACGTTTTTCAGTGTGAACGCAAACGTTTTTCAGAGCGAACGCAAACGTTTTTCAGTGTGAACGCTAACGTTTTTCAGAGCGAACACAAAAAATTTTCAGAGCGAATGCAAACATTTTTCAGAGTGAAAGCAAACGTTTTACAGGGCGAAAGCAAACGTTTTACAGGGCGAACGCAAATGTTTTACAGAGCGAACTCAAACATTTTTCAGTGCGAACACAAACGTTTTACAGTTCGAACACAAACGTTTTACAGAGCGAACACAAACGTTTTACAGTGCGAACGCAAACGTTTTTCAGAGCGAACGCGAACGTTTTTCAGAGCGAACACAAACGTTTTACAGAGCGAACGCAAACGTTTTACAGTACGAACACAAACGTTTTACAGAACGCACACAAGCGTTTTACAGTGCGCACACAAACGTTTTACAGTGCGAACACAAACGTTTTTCAGAGCGAACACAAACGTTTTTCAGAGGGAGCGAACACAAGCGTTTTACAGTGCCAACACAAATGTTTTTCAGAGCGAATGCAAACGTTTTACAGTGCGAACACAAACGTTTTTCAGTGCGAACACAAACGTTTTACGGTGCGAACACAAACGTTTTACAGAGCGAACACAAACGTTTTACAGAACGAACAAACGTTTTACAGAGCGAACGCAAACGTTTTACAGAGCGAACCCAAACCTTTTACAGTGTGAACACAAACGTTTTACAGTGCGAACCCAGACGTTTTTCAGAGCGAACGCAAACGTTTTACAGAGCGAACACAAACGTTTTACAGAGCGAACACAGTGCGAACACAAACATTTTACAGTGCGAACACAAACATTTTACAGTGCGAACACAAACGTTTTACAGTGCGAACGCGAACGCAAACGTTTTACAGAGCGAACGCAAACGTTTTACAGAGCGAACACAAACGTTTTACAGTGCTAACACAAAACGTTTTACAGAGCGAACGCAAACGTTTTACAGTGCGAACACAAACGTTTTACAGAGCGAACCCAAACGTTTTACAGAGCGAACGCAAACGTTTTACAGAGCGAATACAAACGTTTTACAGAGTGAACCCAAACGTTTTACAGTGCGAACACAAACGTTTTACAGAGCGAACCCAAATGTTTTACAGTGCGAACGCTAACGTTTTACAGTGCGAACACAAACATTTTACAGAGCGAACCCAAACGTTTTACAGTGCGAACACAAACATTTTACAGAGCGAACACAGTGCAAACACAAACATTTTACAGAGCGAACACAGTGCGAACACAAACATTTTACAGTGCGAACACAAACATTTTACAGTGCGAACACAAACGTTTTACAGTGCGAATGCGAACGCAAACGTTTTACAGAGCGAACGCAAACGTTTTACAGAGCGAACACAAACGTTTTACAGTGCTAACACAAAACGTTTTACAGAGCGAACGCAAACGTTTTACAGTGCGAACACAAACGTTTTACAGAGCGAACCCAAAGGTTTTACAGTGCGAACACAAACGTTTTACAGAGCGAACGCAAACGTTTTACAGAGCGAACCCAAACGTTTTACAGAGCGAACGCAAACGTTTTACAGTGCGAACACAAACGTTTTACAGAGCGAACCCAAACGTTTTACAGTGCAAACACAAACGTTTTACAGAGCGAACACAAACGTTTTACAGAGCGAACACAAACGTTTTACAGAGCGAACCCAAACGTTTTTCAGTGCAAACACAAACGTTTTACAGTGCGAACACAAACGTTTTACAGAGCGAACACAGTGCGAACCCAAACATTTTACAGTGCGAACACAAACATTTTACAGAGCGAACCCAAACGTTTTACAGTGCGAACACAAACGTTTTACAGAGCGAACGCAAACGTTTTACAGAGCGAACGCAAACGTTTTACAGTGCGAACGCAAACGTTTTACAGAGCGAACCCAAACATTTTACAGTGCAAACACAAACGTTTAACAGAGCGAACCCAAACGTTTTACAGTGCGAACACAAACGTTTTTCAGAGCGAACACAAACGTTTTACAGAGCGAACACAAACGTTTTTCAGAGCGAACGCAAACGTTTTACAGAGCGAACCCAAACGATTTACAGAGCGAACGCAAACGTTTTTCAGAGCGAACCCAAACGATTTACAGAGCGAACGCAAACGTTTTACAGTGCGAACGCAAACGTTTTACAGTGCGAACAGAAACGTTTTACAGTGCAAACACTAATGTTTTACAGAGCGAACGCAAACGTTTTTCAGAGTGAACCCAAACGTTTTACAGAGCGAACGCAAATGTTTTACAGAGCGAACGCAAACGTTTTACATTGGAAACGCAAACGTTTTACAGTGTGAACACAAACGTTTTACAGTGCGAACGCAAACGTTTTTCAGAGCGAACCCAAACGTTTTACAGAGCGAACGCGAACGTTTTACAGTGCGAACGCAAACATTTTTCAGAGCGAACCCAAACGTTTTACAGAGCGAACGCAAACGTTTTACAATGCGAACGGAAACGTTTTACAGTGCGAACACAAACGTTTTACAGTGCGAACACAAACGTTTTACAGTTGCGAACACAAATGTTTTACAGTGCGAACACAAACGTTTTACAGTGCGAACGCAAACTTTTTTCAGAATGAAAGCAAACATTTTTCAGAGCGAACGCAAACGTTTTACAGAGCGAACGCAAACATTTTACAGTGCGAACGCAAACGTTTTTCAGAGCGAACACAAACGTTTTTCAGAGCGAATGCAAACGTTTTTTAGAGCGAACAAAAACGTTTTACACAAACGTTTTTCAAAGCGAACACAAACATTTTTCAGAGCGAACACAAACGTTTCTCAGAGCAAACACAAACGTTTTTCAGAGCGAACGCAACTTTTTTCAGTGTGAACGCAAACGTTTTGCAATGCATTGGCCTACATGAGAGCCAATCATATATTATAGCTCAAATAAAAGCACTAATATACACAAAAATGGCTATTTAATGCCTGTAAAATGTTTTATGAGTTTGCTCATTGCTCACGGCTGCTTTCCTCCTCCATCACTCTTTCTCTGTGTGTTTATTTCCGATCTACATAGACGTTTAACACAGTCTCAGTTTCATATTAGCAGTAAAATATGCGCACTGGCAGATCAGTGTTTCCGTAGAAACAGAAATACAATCGGCAGGAAAACAAACAGTCGAAAGACTCTGTTTGCAGAAGAACTCTAAATAAACATCGATTTAAAACAGGATATAATTATGAAAGGCTGTTGCTTTGGGCTTGAAAGTTGATTTTTCATTAAAAGCCAAACCAGTAACGGAGTATCGCTTTACATGAAGAGTTTTATCCATCACAAAAATGTAAACTGTATTAGAGCAAAGCTCTCTATATAAAGTTGGATATATAATACATCAAACTGGATCTGCAATCATACAGTATACTCAGACAATTATATATAGCAAATCTCAACTGATTTATTATTTATATTATTATATAATATAACTACAGTAGTCAACATTTAAAGTGGATCAAAACCTTTCATAAAAGTTATACATGAATTTTGACCAATACCCTTTCTTGCCTTTGATGAACTTTTTTGATCCACTTCAAATGTTGACTACTGTATATTTTCAATCAGCTAAATGCGACTACAAGGCATAAAGATATTAAGATGTTGTAAACATTAACATCATGATTTCACAAAATAAAGGGAAAGTGTGCAACAAACTTTTTGAAAGCGCAACAAAGATTACAAACGATTAACTCTAAATATTAAACTGGGGCGCAAAGAAGTCTTTTAACATCCAAATGACACACTGCAGCTTTAAAGGCAGAACTCTTCGGTTAAGAGGTCAGAGGTCAAAGGTGAAGAGGGGAGCGTATACCTTGAGCTCGTGAGCGCTCTTCTGCAGTCAGCACTGCCGCACATGTTGACAGGAGGAAGACGAGGAATCTCCTGAGGAAAAACAACAACAAAGATTTTTGATTTTTTTCTGTTCCTTGAATCAGAATCAGTTCCTCTTGCAGCATCTCTTCTCTTCTCTGATGATGTGGGCGGGGCTATAACCTGACACTCACATGAGATCAGCCAATAGCAAACCACAACCATCCAATCCACTCCCCATAAATCACATGAGAAATGAAACCCAAACAAAGCGTTTAATGTCTGTGACGGAAAGAGATCTGGTGCGTTTATAAACCGAATGTGATGTTTAGAGCGGTCGACGGTTCTTATCCTAGCAACGAGAGGAGCTAAACACAAAAAAGCTCACTTTATTTACAGTATTTGTATGTATAAATGGACAAAATAAGATTTTTGAGTCACAAACAATTTGATACCCACGTTGATATACATGTATTTTCCTTAAAAATGTTCCTGAGACCATTTTGCAGAATCTTTTATCCAAAGTACCTTAAATGAGGAACATTACAAGCAATTTATCTTAGACAATGACCAAGACTTGGGTTTAAGAGTAATCTAGAGTAGCCGAGAGGTTCAAATGTAGAAAAGAGACACTTTGTTAGTTTAAATGAAATGAAATCTTTTGAAGGTTCTTTTTAGTGAAAAAAAGGTTCTTTAGATTATTAAAATGTTTTTCACACCAAAATTGCTCTTTAAGGAACTGATCCCTGGAAGGTTCAAGGAACCATTTGGTTCTTCTATGACATCACTGTAAAAAACTTCAGGAATCTTTATTTGTAAGATTGAATGTAACTTAAATGTATGTATATCTAACAAACACTAACATTATAAGATTAAGATTCTAATGTCTGGAAGGAGAATGTGAAGAAATGAAAATGAATCTTCTAGATATCCCAACAATTATCTCTTTGTAAAGAAATCCTAATTCAATAAGGACAACAGAACAGTGACCGCTGGCATAAACTGCTTAGACTACAGGTCTTTAAAAGTTCTTTGCACATATAACAGTTCTATTTAGAACCATATCGTCCTGAAGAACAATTCTATGCTATAATGGTTCTTTGTGTTAGAGGTTAGTAATAATGAGATGACTTTGAATACTGTTGACAGTTACAGATTTAAAAAACAAAAAGGCGGGAATAGTGAAAATACTGTTGAAAAACAAAAAGGTGGGAAATAGTGAAAATACTGTTGACCGTTACAAATTTAAAAAAAACAATAAGGCGGAAATAGTGGAAATACTGTTGGCAGTTACAAATTTAAAAAACAATAAGGCGGGAACAGTAAAAATACTGTTGACAGTTACAAATTGAAAAAACAAAAAGGCGGAAATAGTGGAAATACTGTTGGCAGTTATAAATTTAAAAAACAAAAGGGCTGGAACAGTGAAAATACTGTTGGCAGTTACAAATTGAAAAAACAAAAAGGCGGGAACAGTGAAAATACTGTTGACAGTTATAAATTTAAAAAAAAAAAGGGCTGGAACAGTGAAAATATTGTTGACAGTTACAAATTTAAAAACCAAAAATGCGGGAACAGTGAAAATACTGTTGACAGTTATAGATTTAAAAAAACAAAAAGGCGGGAACAGTGAAAATACTGTTGATAGTTAGAAATGTAAAAAAACCAAAAGGCGGGAACAGTGGGAAAATTTGTTGACAGTTACAAATTTAAAAAACAAAAGGGCGGAAACAGTGAAAATACCGTTGACAGTTATAAATTTAAAAAACGAAAAAAGCGGGAACAGTGAAAATACTGTTGACAGTTAAAAATGAAAAAAAAGGGCGGGAACAGTAAAACTACTGTTGACAGTTACAGATTTAAAAAACAAAAAGGAGGGAACACTGAAAATACTGTTGACAGTTACAAATTTAAAAAACAAAAAGGCTGGACCCTTTTTGTTTATAAATCTGATTGTAATCTGTCAAAAGTATTTTCAGAGCAGCCTCATAATTTTCTGGAGCTCAATCATTAAACTACACAGACTGTAAACACTCTTGATGTCCTTAAACTGCAGTTGGTCAGACTAGTTCTTGACACAGTCTTAACATGCTAAACTGCCATAAGTTTGAGGAACTGAAGATTCGTCTGCTAAGAAACATCATCTTCGTACAGGACTGACGGTGGGTTATATAATCCTCCCAGAGAAGAATGTGGAGTCAGAGAATCCATCGTTCATCCTGTCAAAGTGTTGAGATACTTTTGCTTGTAACCCTTACACCAGTGGGCCTGAGGGAAGTCTATCTGGAAATCATATTTGACTAACACTAACCCTGAGAGCTTCCCGCCTCCACCTGATCTGACATACACCTCTGAACACAGCTAACAAAGTGGCTCTTTTACATTTGAACCTCTCGGCTACTCTAGATTACTCTTAAAACCCAAGTTTTGGTTTTTAACCCAAAAAAAACAATAAATTGCTTGTAATGTTCCTCATTTGTAAGATACTTTGGATAAAAGCATCTGCAAAATGTTCTCAGGAACATTTTTAAGGAAAATACATTTATATCAACATGCAAAAATGCAGACGGAATCACGGAATTCATTCATAAAACTGGAATTTTCTATATAATGCGCAATATCACGGTATTTGGTAAAAAAAAAAGTAGGGCTACGGACTATAGTGTCTATTAATATTAAAGCTCAAAAAGACAGCTATTTAATTATATTTATTCACACACAAACTCACAGCTCTTAACTGCAACACGCCAAAATATAAGTGTGGTTTAACTTTTAAAAAATCCCTAAATCATAAAACATAGAATCCAGAAAAATGTTACCATTTCATAGGCCCTCAAACTTAACAAATTCTTAAACAGTTTTGTTTATTAATTGATTGGACATTTTTTCGATTATTAATTTGGGGAAAATAAAATCTAAAAATTAAATAATTTTGAAAGACATTTTAATGAAATCAATTGATTAGACATCCTTTTTGATTTTTAAAATGGAATAAAACCATTCAAAATGGAATTCAGAAAGATTCAAATGGAAAACACAGAATTCGGGGGGAAATAAAGCGGGTTTCATAGGGGCCTAGTAACTGCTGGTTTGATTGGTCAGCCTGATTACTTGGTCAAACGTATTTGTTTTCCCAGTTCTCTGCGAGAGTACAGCAAACGCAGGGTGCCGCTCGAGATGGTGTGACATTCCACAGTCGAAGAAAAGAAAAGAAAACACAGCGGAAGAAAGAAACAGAGGAGGCTGAATCTAAACTAGAGTAAAACAGCCACTGTATGATTTACAGGAACTCCTCAAATTGGTCTTAACAATCCAGAACATTATGATCTATCCAAAGCAACCTTTGTAAAGTTGTACTTGCACTTCTATACCTCTATCTTCTGCTTTGGCTTTAGCATCGGCTTTACAACTTTACAAATCAGGAAGTCACTCAGAAATGTCTCAGCCAATGGGCTTGTGGGGGTGTGGCTAATCTCATTCCCACCGCTTGCGTAATTTCGTCTCGTATGAGTCGGTGCCAGAGCGAAGGCCGTGTTCTCAGCACACAGAGCAGATAGTGGCGTAGTGGACTTCGCTCGCTCACTGATCCTCTGCCAATGCTCGATCCTGCTGGCGTTGGTTTCTCACACCTGCAGCCAGAGAGTGACTACATCACTCAAGCGCTGTTCTGGTCATGCGGGTCTATACCGATGAAGAACAACAGGCACGCAAAACAACACTGCCAAACTCTTTCTCTCAGTCTACACAAGCTTGGATCAAGAACAAGTGGAACTGAAGTAATAAACTCAGAACTGAACTTAATAAACTCAGAGGCTAATTCGAGCAACACAACAAATAAAGTCATTTCCATGGTCATTATTACAAAATAAATCCCATCAGGATGATACAAAACCCTTCATATCAGGGTCCTAAATCACCCTGCCAGGGTTTATTTTCACAGTAATGACTTCTCTTCTACTGTACGTATACTGTATATAACAATATGGTGAATGCTAGCATAGCACATATGAACTCTTCTGCATGACTCTTTCTTTGAATCTAGTGTTGATCTGGTTCCAGGTTGGAGGATGTGTAAGGACACTGAATGAATGCATTAAACGTGCTCCAACAATCATCTACCAAATGCAAACTATGCATGAATAAGTAACGGTAATGACAAAAACAGTATTTTTAAGACCAAATCAAACCAATTGCATTGGGTTTCATTGGTTTCCAATATAATTTATGAATGCATTAAAGGTGCATCAATCCAAATTTGGATGGTAAATGACGAATCAAACCAACTGCATTGGTTTCAAGTTTATAAGTCATTTTTAGCGGTTAAATCAGGGTTTCACACTTTTTGTACAATGATTTGGTTCCTGGTTGGAGGGTGAATGAATGTATTCACATGCATCAACACT
>CM060638.1:29233561-29276061 GCA_030578275.1 Meda fulgida
TAAAAAATAATAAAGGAAAATAGAAGCAGCACAGCAGAATGGAAAAGTATCTCAAGATGCATTTCTAAATGTTGAACTTTTGAGGAAGGTTTATTTGTTCATCTCTCAATCGTATTGAATTATGTTTTAAATCTGCAGATCTTTATTCATAAAACTAAGCATTTAAATATCATCGTACTATTATTGGTAGATATTGATATTTATATGCATTTTACATTGGCTCTGTTATACCGCAGTATCTCATTGATTTATGTTACTAACATCAGAATTTCGTATAAATAGCAGCATCTGCACCATAACTCAGTTTGGGCCTCTGAATGAAAATGAAATCAAAACTGAACACCAAAACAGGTCTATAGACTGAACATGCTTTATCAAATTACACCTGAATTAAGTGGAGGCCGTGTTGTTTTTTTGTGCTGGCTGTCACAGCCAGTTTTGTGAAAACAGGATAATGGGTCTCAAACGAGTGTTTTAGTTTCCCCCAGCAAAATGACCCATTAACCCAGGGCAAACACGCGCCAGTGAAGCGCAGATCATCATATGTTGTGTTTGGGTTAAAGCAGCACACGGGAGAGCGCCAGGTTTCCGGGTTCAAATCCCAGCTGGCGATCGTTTGATGTCCCAAAATGGCAGCAAAGCAAAAACACAACGCAAGTCTGAGCGACTAAAAACGGATTCGGTGCTGCATTCAAACCCTAAACCTTCCCGTACGGAGCACTGCTGGTGGGAGACGGGAAGCCAGACTTCCTCCCGGGAGAAAAGTAATGGATTGAGCGCGTGCAGAAGCGTGGACTGATGACAAACCCAGAATCCTCTGCTTCACCATCACACCAAACACCTGGGGCCGGATCACGAAAGTCTTCTTAGGAAAGAAGTTAAAGTCAGCATGAAAGTGAAGTTTCGCGGGTCTTTTCTTCCCTATTGACGAGTTAAACGCTTCTCGAACAAGAACAAATGTGGGCGGGGCTTTATTTTGTCCATGAGGAATTGATTGGATGGTGGTTTGCTATTGGCTGATCTCATGTGAGTGACAGGTGTGTCTCTTCTCGTTATCAGAGAAGAGATGCTGCAAGAGAAAGTTATTCTGATTGAAGATTACCAGGACATGAATTTAACACAATGATTGAATTTAACGTAAATAATGATTTAGCACCGATAAATAATATAGAATACACACTGAAATATTCCATTAAAACAATATCACTTGTCCTTTTTGATTTCATAGTGACTAAGATAAGTTCGTAATTACGTGCAATTTTCTTGAAGAAGAAAATGACAGGCTTTGGTGTTACTATATCTGATTGTACAGTGGTTCTTGCGAAACAATCAGCTAAAAACCTTTGGTTTAAGCCATTTTTTCAGTAGGTAAAACAAAGAGTTCAACCTAACACACAACGTATTACAGCTTCTATTAATGTTAATAATAAATAGTGCTAATGTACACTGACTGTTTTTTTACGACCACTTCCAATCAAGTTGTATTACTATTTTGAATTGGCACATTGGCTTTTGTAATCATGTGCTGTGAAATAACATGCAGTGACACTGGAATAAACACCACATGAGCTTCATCACAGACGGACACTGCTGGTGCTCTTTCGACCTCTCTAGAGCTGATAACAAATCTAAGGAGCTGGAACTCCGCTTCGTTAATACTGCGTGCGGTTAAATTGTTCTGTGTACTGTGTGTGTGTGTGTGTGTGTGTGTGTTTAAAGATCTGTGAGCAGTTTTCACCCACAGGAAAGCACAACTACAGCTGTTAGTATTGCATACAAACAAGAGTTCAGCTATACTTTACAGGGATAAATCAGTAGAATTACAAAACCGACTGCTTGCGATAGATCCTTTTCCTATTTAGCAACTGAACTCTGGAACATTCTTCATGGCATTGTCCGGGAAGCAGACACACTCTGTCAGTTTAAATCTAGACTGAAATCACATCTCTTTAACCTGGCATACACATAAAACATTATCAATTTATATTATTCAAATCATGTAAAATTATTGTTAGGCTGCATAAATTAGGTCAGCCGGAACCGGGAACTCTTCCTATAACACCTGATGTACTCGCTACATCAAAAGAACAATGACATCTACGCTAATATTAGTCTCTCTGTTTATTCAGTTGTTTACTGTAGTCAGCTGGATCTGGGGCGGATCCAGATCAGATGGTGGACCTGCGCCTAGACACGACCACAACACATGATGTAATCAGCCGGATCCGGACCCGATCCAGATCAGATGGAGGACCTGCGCCTAGACACGACCACAACACATGATGTAATCAGCCGGATCCGGACCCGATCCAGATCAGATGGAGGACCTGCGCCTAGACACGACCACAACACATGATGTAATCAGCCGGATCCGGACCCGATCCAGATCAGATGGTGGACCTGCGCCAAGACACGACCACAACACATGATGAAGTCAGCCGGATCAGTGCCGGATCCAGATCAGATGGTGGACCTGCGCCTAGACACGACCACAACACATGATGAAATCAGCCGGATCAGGGCCGGATCCAGATAAGATGGAGGACCTGCGCCTAGACACGACCACAACACATGATGTAATCAGCCGGATCCGGACCCGATCCAGATCAGATGGAGGACCTGCGCCTAGACACGACCACAACACATGATGTAATCAGCCGGATCCGGACCCGATCCAGATCAGATGGAGGACCTGCGCCTAGACACGACCACAACACATGATGTAATCAGCCGGATCCGGACCCGATCCAGATCAGATGGTGGACCTGCGCCAAGACACGACCACAACACATGATGAAGTCAGCCGGATCAGTGCCGGATCCAGATCAGATGGTGGACCTGCGCCTAGACACGACCACAACACATGATGAAATCAGCCGGATCAGGGCCGGATCCAGATAAGATGGTGGACCTGCGCCTAGACACGACCACAACACATGATGAAATCAGCCGGATCAGGGCCGGATCCAGATAAGATGGTAGACCTGCGCCTAGACACGACCACAACACATCCCTGAATGTCAGCAGAGATTGTGTCAACTAGACTCTCCCCTGTGAAAGCCTCATCGACACGACAGCCAGTGGCAGAGATTCTCAGCAAAGACCACAAGAACCAGACAGGTCCTCCTCACAGACCCAGAGAGGTCTTCTGAATTCTGACTTGTGATGCAGCCTTATAATAATTAGATCATAATCATACACTGTTTGTTTGTAAGCCAGAGGACAATTGAGCGACTGTTTCTCCCAAGGTTTTTTTCTCCTTTCTGTCACTGATGGAGTTTGGGCTCTTGCCACTGTTGCCTTTGGCTTGCTTAGTCGGGACACTTAATATTCAACAATATTACTGATCTGACTGTACTGACACTGCTGTATGAGAACTGAACTGATCTGGACGATGACATCACTGATTTCTGCAGAACTGCTTTATAGATGAAATGAACTAAATCAACACTTAAAAGCATCGTTGCTAATTGAAATTAAGCTAAAATAAATATTATTTTGTGATTTTTTGCTTTCTGAAAGGACAAAAATTACCTGCCACTGGAAACTTCACATGGTTGAGTCATTTGTGGTTTTTCGGAGTGTGCAGCCCTGCGGACGTAAACATCTCAAAAGTGCCTGTTCCTTTGAACTCAAAGTGGAATAATAAAGGTCTCATTCATAATGACCCCAGATGTGTATTAATGAGTCCGTCATGGATGCTGCTATGGAATGACACACTGAAGCCATTACTGTCTGGGCTCTCCTGCTGTATCCAGACTTTCTGTCAATCGGGAACATACGGGGATCCCGGCACTGGGTTTCCATTACAGATTCCAGTAATGGTTCTGTGTAGAAAGCATATGATACTGGTAAACATTGAGGAACATGCTGGAATTATGTGAAGAACTCTGTAACACTTTACCATAAAGTCCCATTAGTTAACATTAGTTAATGCATTGACGTCGGCATAAAACGGAAGTTGTGATCATCTTTTCTTCCCTATTGAAAAGTATATCTGAATGAAACAGCTTCTGGATTGAGAAAAGAAAATGTAGGGAAGGGTGAGTCATCAGCCATTCCAGTCTAACTTCCTGTTACATTCCTACATAATGTAACACATTTGCATAATGCCCGCCTCTGGTCTTGATTGGCTGAACACATCTTCCAGATGTCTCTTAGCTCCGCCATCTGACCAATCAGAGCAGAGTAGACCAATCACAACAGACTGGGCCGTCTGACCAATCAGAGCAGAGTAGACCAATCACAGCAGACTGAGCCGTCTGACCAATCAGAGCAGAGTAGACCAATCACAGCAGACTGGGCCGTCTGACCAATCAGAGCAGAGTAGACTAATCACAGCAGACTGAGCCGTCTGACCAATCAGAGCAGAGTAGACCAATCACAACAGACTGGGCCGTCTGACCAATCAGAGCAGAGTAGACCAATCACAGCAGACTGGGCCATCTGACCAATCAGAGCAGAGTAGACCAATCACAGCAGACTGGGCCATCTGACCAATCAGAGCAGAGTAGACCAATCACAACAGACTGGGTCATCTGACCAATCAGAGCAGAGTAGACCAATCACAAGAGACTGGCCTGCTGACCAATCAGAGTAGACCAATCACAACAGACTGGGCCGTCTGACCAATCAGAGCAGAGTAGACCAATCACAGCACACTGGGCCATCTGACCAATCAGAGCAGAGTAGACCAATCACAGCAGACTGGGCCATCTGACCAATCAGAGCAGAGTAGACCAATCACAACAGACTGGGCCATCTGACCAATCAGAGCAGAGTAGACCAATCACAACAGACTGGGCCATCTGACCAATCAGAGCAGAGTAGACCAATCACAGCAGACTGGGCCATCTGACCAATCAGAGCAGAGTAGACCAATCACAGCAGACTGGGCTGCTGACCAATCAGAGTAGACCAATCACAACAGACTGGGCCGTCTGACCAATCAGAGCAGAGTTGACATTCAGAAAGGTGTTTAGATAGTTGCTTTCGAGAATTTGACAAAAAAGCGTATGTGCGATTATGAGAAAATGAACCTTGGATGCCTGTAAACCTGTTGTAGGAGAAAAATATAGAAAATTGGGAACCTTTAAAATAGTAATGGGGCACTTTAACGAAAGCTAATGTTACCAAGAACTCTGTTGGAAAATCCAGAACTGGTTTCTATCTGGTTAATGCCGGTCCGTGTTCCAAATCCCAGCTGGCAGATTGAACTGAATTTTCCAACAGAAAAAGCTTGAAGCAAGCAGAATTAAGCATGGTGTTTGTTTACATGTCATGGTTATATATCGCAGTGATGTGAGTAATGAGTCCAGTGCTGTTTTCCTTCAGGTCTGTTCTTCACATAACCGCACCATGATGAGAACTGCAGAGGGTCAACTTCCTCTGAGCAAGAGGTGTCTCAGCAAAAACTGTTTCCTTTCGTTACAGATTGACGGCATACATCCCGACTCATCCCAGTATGCAGAAAGACACGAGAAGAGAGATGAAGAGATACAGATGAAAGAGAAACTGATTTTTGAACATTTACTCACCCTCATCGTCGTTTCAAACCCTTATGACTTTCTATCTTCTGTGAAAATGTTGAGCAAATGTCTAACGCTGCTTATTTCCGTACATTGCAAGTATCAAAAAGCACTATACGTGTATTGTTAGGGTTGGACAATAAAAAAAGTCTGAGAACCATCTATGCGAGAACCCTGAGTCAGACTTACATAAACTGCAGATGTTTCTCGCTGACGTTGCACAAGACATTGTTTTTTGTGTAATTAGCTCCAAACAGACAAATTTGTTCAGACAAAAGAGGTAGTCTCGGTCCAGATCAAACTGAACAAAGGTTGGGTTCGTTTCTAGTGTGAACGCATTTTCTGTATGATTCGGACTTTCAGAACATTTACAGGAAGTTCTGGTGGTTCCCGCAGGATTGCTTGCATCTTCTCTTGCTTTCCTGCCGGCGACGATAAAACGTTCGCACAACGAGGACGTTCATTTGGCGAATTTGAACTAGCCTTGAGTATAGTAGAATGCCGTCATATTAAACGCAGTGGCAACTACGTCACATTGCCGTAATGGCAACGATATGCGTCTGTTGATTCACTCTTGTCAAAGTTACCCGCCGAATTGACAACACAAGTATTCACATTCATTACTCAAGTAAAAGTATAGACACTAGGGTTTAAAAAGACTTTTGTAGAAGTTGAAGTATCAACTCAGCTTTTTACTCAAGTAAAAGTGCAAAAGTACTGGTTTCAAAACTACTTAAAGTATCAAAGTAAAAGTAATGGAAAAAAATGGCATTGAGGACAGAAACTCAGGCCGTGCCACAGGGGCCAATAGTGCACTGCCTCCTCCTCAAAATAGTGTTTCTAAAGGCCATAATGACTATAATGTTAATGTTGAAAAATGTGGGATGCACTCGGCTCTACTACAGCCTCTCACAAGTTAGAAAGAAAATACAAAGCCAATCAGTTTAGCGATGTGTGTTCAGGAGGCGGGACTCAGATCTATTAACCGTGTGTGTTATTGGTCTTTTCTTTTACATTTTTTTAACGATGACAAGCCGGTATGACAACAAGCCGAAATGAAATAGGAGTAACGAGGCTATTTTTCAAATGTAAGGAGTAGAAAGTACAGATAATTGCGTGAAAATGTAAAGAGTAGAAGTAAAAAGTCGGCTGAAAAATAATTACTCCAGTAAAGTATAGATACCCAAAATTTCTACTTAAGTAAGGTAACGAAGTATTTGTACTTGTTACTTGACACCTCTGCGTCAGACGCACGTCCGTTTACAAACCAATCAGTGTCGAGATGCTGCCCACAGATGATGACGACAGGACGCAAGTCATGTAAAGCTCTTTAGTGCGCTCGCATAATTACAATGTGAAACCAAACCCAAACTTACCGAACTTATAAAATGTATCAAAACATGAACTTTAGTTCGGACCTTTTTATATTTTATTTTATTTTATTTTATTTTTGCACCGTTAAAATTACATAAAAATGACAATAATAATAATAAACAAAAAAATATCTATATATATATATAAACAAAATAAGACAAATATTAACAATTTATAGGATGTGCAGGAAGAGGCAAAAAAAACCTAAATGGGCTTGATGCAGACTTTCAGCTTTCAACCCAAATATATTGACACATCCGCGTATTAAGGAGAAGAATTGAGAAACCCTGTTATTAGCGACACCGGTGGCCGTTGAGTGAACTGCAGCAGTAACGCACTGAACGAGATTCAAGACCCCGATATACACTACCGTTCAAAAGTTTGGGGTCAATTTGTTTGTTTTTTTGTTTTTTTAAAGAAATTAATACTTTTCTTCAGAAAGGACGCATGAAATTGATATAAAGTGACAGTAAAGACATTTATAATAATGCAAAATATTTTTATTTTTTAATGAAATGCTTTTCTCTTCAACTTTCAAAGAATCATAAAAAAATGAATCACTGTTTGCACAAAAATATGAAGCAGCACAACTGTTGTCAACTGTGATAATAATCATAAATGTTTATGAGCATCAGATCATCATATTCTCCTGATTTCTGAAGGATCATGTGACACTGAAGACTGGAGTAATGATGCTGAAATTCAGCTTTGATCACAGAAATAAATTACATTTCAAAATATATTCACATAGAAAACAGCTGTTTTACATTGAAATAATATTTAACAATATTACTGGGTTTGTTTTGTATTTTTAATCATATAAATGCAGCCTTGGTGAGCAGAAGAGACTTCTTTTAAAAACATAAAAAATCTTACCGACCCCAAACTTTTGAACGGTAGTGTATTCATAAAAAAGGTTTATTTTGTTTTTCACTTAGAAGTAAAACAAAGTTGTAAATACCTTTTCAGCGATATACTGTTAACGAACACCCGGACGCCGTCCACCGCTGAGAGCAACGGCTACATGAATATGTGAATATGTGAATATGTGATGCGCTTTCCTTTCAATTACAAAACAAACACAACAAAAATTACAGAAAATTTGGCAGCAGCTGTGCGATTCACCATCGACAGATGAGCTCATTAAAATATGATATTTGATGCATGACACATTGACATTACAGCACAGAACGGCTCTTATCCTGAACATTGTACAAGCATTAGTTTCATGTGAACGGAAGAGAGACTCTCGGGAGCGTAAACGACACATGCTTTTGATTTTCCCGGGAAAAATAACCTGAGTCCTTCGTATAAACAGAAAGTCTGGGAAGGTCTAGTTTTCGTTACAAGCTGTTCACACACTGGAAAAGCGATTTATAAGTGAAAATTCTTACATACACCCAATTTAAAAGCTTAGTATACACTATATTCTGCTGAGATATTATGCTTATGCTTATGAGTGTTATGCTTTACTGAACAACGAGGAGGTGAATAGCTAAGAAATGGATCCGACGGGGTGTTTCTCAAAAAATAAAGCTTTCTTCGCTGCTTCTCGTGCACAACTCTTGTGTGTTAGCCTCAGCCCTTGAGGTGTTTAGCAGAAAAAAACGGTGATTTATTTGATGTCCATCTTGTTCAAGCATTCTCAATTAGTGGTTTGAAACATCAGATCGTGTCTGTGTGCTCAATAAATCACAGCACTGAAGAGAGAGAGAGAGAGACTCAGAGAGAGAGAGAGAAAGAGAGAGAGAGAGACTCAGAGAGAGAGAGAGAGAGAGAGAGAGAGAGAGAGTGAGAGAGAGAGGAGAGTGTGTGTGTGTGTGTGTGTGTGTGTGTGTGTGTGTGTGTGTGTGTGTGTGTGTGTGTGTGTGTGTGTGTGTGTGTGTGTGTGTGTGTGTGTGTGTGTGTGTGTGTGTGTGTGTGTGTGTGTGTGTGTGTGTGTGTGTGTGTGTGTGTGAGAGAGAGAGAAAGAGAGGAGAGAGAGAGTGTGTGTGCGTGTGTGTGTGTGTGTGTGTGTGTGTGTGTGTGTGTGTGTGTGAGAGAGAGTGTGTGTGTGAGAGAGAGAAAGTTGACAAAACAAACTTTCTGCAGATAGATTTCTCCTTTTTGAAAGGATATATAGGCCTATATATATATATATATATGATTGAGACTATACAAAATAGAATGGCTCTTTAAAAATCTTTAATATGTCCAACTTAGACCTGCTTTTTCACCAACAAAAAAACTATTTCAAAATATTTCTTATCTAAAATATATATTAAACATTTTATATTTAATTTTTATGTTTTAATATTTAAAAATATATTTAAAATATTTCATTTCCAGCTCAGACTTCCTTTAAAAAACGCTATTTAAAATATTTATTTTCTAGATACATTTTTTAAATATTAGATTTCATTTATTTATTATTCTTAATAAATAAATATTTATATTTCAGCTATTTAAAAATATTTCTTATAACAAATATTTTAAGAATTAATATTATATTTAACATTTGTTTTAATATTTGCAAAATATATTTAAAATATTTAATATCTCCAACTGAAAAAAAACATCTTATCTGGCAATCTAAAAAAAAATAAGTTTCAAAATATTATATTTAATATTTAAAATATATTTAAAAATTTTAACGTCTAACTCAGGCCTCCTTTTTTTAATAATATTAATAATAATGATAAAGATATTAAAAAAAAACATTTCTTATATAAAAATGTAAAAATATATATTTAAAAAATATACAAAAATTAAAGTGTGTCCAACTCGACCTCCTTTCAATAAATTGAAAAGCAATATATATATATATATATCATATGAATAATTTTTTATATATTTAGAAGACTTTTACTGTATCCCAACACAGGGACAAAAATTTATCTAAATCTCAAATATATTTACAAATTATATTTTATAATTAAAAAATTTACATATGTTTAAAGATCAATATATTGAAAGTGTCACAGAAAGTGCTTGATACCCAAAACATCACACACTTCACTGTAAACCCTAACACTACAAATAATGAATAGGTTTGAGTTGGACAAACTTAAATTAAACTAATTAGTTTCAGTCAATTAACTTTTTATGAGTATTTAGCACTTTCTTTTTCTTCAAGTTCACAAGAACCAATATCTTAATACACTGAAGCTATTTCATACGTTTTGATTTTATGAAATTTATTTTAATTTTCCGAGCGACGAACATAAGTTAACTGAACGCGTGATGTCTAATTCCCAGCATCTTTGAAAGAGAGTAAATGCTAATAATAAGTGTAATATAATGGTTTTTTTTTGTGGAAGATTATGTTAATGAAGGATTTAGTATGATTAAGGTTTTTGTTTATGCTAATGTAGAAGAATTACTGTTAATGTTGGTTTTTAGAGAGTTGCCATCAAGGTGACGAGTGGTGCATGATCCTTGATTTGAGAGCAAATAAAACTACGTATAACAATACTATTGTTAAATTTAACAAATTAGAAAGTTAGCAAAACTACTTGTTACAGCTAGCTAAGTAATATACTAATAAACAGTTACGATTGAGATTACATGAAAGTTAAAGTTAAATGTATGAATTAGTGTACTAATGCATTTTCAGTTAAGAACAATTAAAAAATGTATAAGTTCAAAATAAAGCCAGTTCTGCTAAATTAAAGTTTAAGATTTCTTAACTAAAAAAATTTGAGGCAACTGATTTGCCGTACAATTTTTGAGTTTGCCAATTATTTGGTTACGTGTCTGTTCTCATGACATTAATCCTCTCTCTCCTCTCTCAAACCATTCCACAAAGCACAGACCCTCTTTCGGAAGGCCCGACAGTGAACGACCAGGTGAGTGCATGTGTTCATGACGTCGGCTCAGTAATGCACAGTCGTGATAGAAAACACCTTCTCATCATTTCATTTCTGCAGGGAATGAATCATAGATATCTGGAACACAAGACAAAAATACTGAAGACGAACATCAATTTTTGCAGAATTTCTTCTCATCATTCGTCTCCATCAATTTTCTGCAATTAGAGTTAGAAGGACAATTACTTCATTGATGGTAGAGAACAGGCAGCCAAATAACTCAGAATCACTGATTATTAGCGATGAAAAAGAGACTAAAAAAGAAAGAAGAGACTCCGCTGACCTTCCTTTCATGTATGCGTTCTTTCCGACCAAAGAACGATCTCACGCTCTAAAGAAAAAGAGCTTTTGAAAAACATCAGACACAAAAGTGAAGAGTATTGCTGCCCAAAGCCACATCTCATGGATTATAATCTCGGAGAACAGAAAGGCAACCGCCATACTGGAGACTGAGGGAGAGGTTTATTGGCAGTTTATTAACCGCCAAATGTCAAGGGTTCATTTGTCCCTGGGAAAATGGACAGTAATAAATGCAATGTAAGTCACTTCGGGATGAAAGCGTCTGCCAAACGAATCCATGTAAAATTTAGGTTCTCTTTCATGACTTTGAGCTTAACTCTAATAGAAAACCTTTAATAGTTGACCAATGGACTTTTAAAAAGACAGAAAAAACTGCACTCCTTGAACATTTTGTAAGCTCATTTAAACTCAAGTCAAGTCATCCTTTATGTATATATGCATTTTCCGATACAGAATTGTTTTCAAAAGGTGATGCCCAAATACCTCTTACATCATGGGAAAAGTTACTTTTTAAAAGTTTAAATACCTTATAAAACTTATAACTTATAAAAGTTGCTACTTTTTATCAATTTAATGCGTTCTCACCTGTTTTTCATAACAAAAAAGTTAGATTTTTTGGCAAATAAAAGCAAGAAAAAGTTTAAATGAATAAGCCAAAGCCGAAGAAAAAGCACGTTCTGGCCTGTACAACTCCACTGGATCATGTAAGAAGAAAGTTCAACATAGCTTTCTTTAAAACTGAAACACAACGTTATGTTCCATCTACAATCGTTTTATATAGGTTAAATTGGATATACAGCAAGACAATTGGTCAATAAGTGAGATAAATGCTTAAAGGGCCTGGTTACACAGACAGTGTTTAGATTATTCCAGGATTATGCCTTATTTAAGACTTTTTATAACATCTCTAGAAAAAAACTTTACTGATTGCATCCTTCTTAAAAAAAACAAATGGCTTTGACATATTTTAAGATAATTAAAACGATATTCATGCAATTTGCTTTCAGTTAAAAAACTCAGACCTGCATTCTAGTCTAGACTAAGTTTGCATTTCACTGTTTTTATTAATTTGAGGAATATATTGAATGTGTTTTTGTGCAAGTGAGACGAGTAAAGCTGTCGCACAGTCATATTACACATCCAAAGCTACAATAGTGACAGAAGCTTTCGAAACACTCTAGTAAAATCATCCAAAACCTTTGCATGCAAACTCGTTACGAACCAGGAACATGTAGAAAAACTGAAAACCAATGTCAAGTGATTTAAATCACAAGGATTTATACGTCAAACGGTTACGAACATTTCAAATGGATGATGATCTTGTGTGAACACACCCAACGCAACATAGTGATCGGCCCAGATCCGGCCCACTCTGGTATATGTGGATTCAATGCTTCCGATGATGGCCCGGATCTGGTTAAATGTGGATTCAACGCGTACCGATTGGGTGGGGGCCGATCTGGTACATGTGATTCAACGGTACCGGAATGGGGCCGGATCTGGTAACATGTTTGATTCAACGCTTCCGGATGTGGGCCCGGATCTGGTACATGAGGATTCATCGAGTTTCGATGTTGTGCCGGATCTGGTACAGTGATTCAGCGCTTACCGGATGTGGTGCTGATCTGGTACATGTGATTCAACGCGTTTCGGATGTGTGCCGGATCTGGTAACATGTGGATTCAGCGCTTACCGATGTGTGCCGATCTGGTACATGGATTCACCGCTTACGGCAGATGTGGGCCGGGATCCTGCTACATGTTGGATTCAAAACGCGTTCCAGATGTGGGCCGATCTCAGCTACATTTGGATTCAACGCGTACCGAATGTGGCCTGGATCTGCTACATGTGGATTCACAAACGCTTCCACATGTGGGCCGGATCTGCTACATGTGAAATGTCAAACGCGTTCCACATGTGGGCCGGATCTGCATACATGTTGATTTGAACGCGTTCCGATGATGGGCCTATCTGGTACAGGGGAATTCAACGCGTTATCCGGATGTGGGCCGGAACGCTACAAGTGGAATCAACGCGTTCCACATGTGGGCCGGAACTGCTACATAGGATACAAACGTGTTCCACATGTGGGCCGGATCATGCTACGATGTGGATGAACGCGTTCCGGATGTGGGCCCGGATCTGGTAGCATGTGGATTCACGCGGTTCCTGATGTTGCCGGATCTGGTAAAATTGGTGAATTCAGCGCGTTCCGGATCTGTGCTGGATCTGGTACATGTGGATTCAGCGCTTACCGGATGTGTGCTGGATCTGGTACATGTGGATTCAACGCGTTCCACATGTGGGCCGGATCTGCTACACGTGGATTCAACGCGTTCCGGATGTGGGCCGGATCTGCTACATGTGGATTCAACGCGTTCCAGATGTGGGCCGGATCTGCTACATGTGGATTCAACGCGTTCCGAATGTGGGCCGGATCTGCTACATGTGGATTCAACGCGTTCCACATGTGGGCCGGATCTGCTACATGTGGATTCAACGCGTTCCACATGTGGGCCGGATCTGCTACATGTGGATTCAACGCGTTCCAGATGTGGGCCGGATCTGCTACATGTGGATTCAACGCGTTCCACATGTGGGCCGGATCTGCTACATGTGGATTCAACGCGTTCCACATGTGGGCCGGATCTGGTACATGTGGATTCAACGCGTTCCGGATGTGGGCCGGATCTGGTACATGTGGATTCAACGCGTTCCGGATGTGAGCCGGATCTGCTACATGTGGATTCAACGCGTTCCACATGTGGGCCGGATCTGCTACACGTGGATTCAACGCATTCCAGATGTGGGCCGGATCTGGTACACGTGGATTCAACGCGTTCCGGATGTGGGCCGGATCTGGTACATGTGGATTCAACGCGTTCCAGATGTGGGCCGGATCTGGTACATGTGGATTCAACGCGTTCCGGATGTGTGCCGGATCTGGTAAATGTGAATTCAGCGCGTTCCGGATCTGTGCTGGATCTGGTACATGTGGATTCAGCGCTTACCGGATGTGTGCTGGATCTGGTACATGTGGATTCAACGCGTTCCACATGTGGGCCGGATCTGCTACACGTGGATTCAACGCGTTCCGGATGTGGGCCGGATCTGCTACATGTGGATTCAACGCGTTCCAGATGTGGGCCGGATCTGCTACATGTGGATTCAACGCGTTCCGAATGTGGGCCGGATCTGCTACATGTGGATTCAACGCGTTCCACATGTGGGCCGGATCTGCTACATGTGGATTCAACGCGTTCCACATGTGGGCCGGATCTGCTACATGTGGATTCAACGCGTTCCAGATGTGGGCCGGATCTGCTACATGTGGATTCAACGCGTTCCACATGTGGGCCGGATCTGCTACATGTGGATTCAACGCGTTCCACATGTGGGCCGGATCTGGTACATGTGGATTCAACGCGTTCCGGATGTGGGCCGGATCTGGTACATGTGGATTCAACGCGTTCCGGATGTGAGCCGGATCTGCTACATGTGGATTCAACGCGTTCCACATGTGGGCCGGATCTGCTACACGTGGATTCAACGCATTCCAGATGTGGGCCGGATCTGGTACACGTGGATTCAACGCGTTCCGGATGTGGGCCGGATCTGGTACATGTGGATTCAACGCGTTCCAGATGTGGGCCGGATCTGGAAATATTGCTTGTGCTCCTTCTTGGGCTGCAAAAACAATCAATGTTTTGAAAGTGTCAAATAAAGTGTTTACTCTTCAGGCCTTGTTCACACCTGGAATTAATATTTACGTCTTCAAACCTAACTTTGGTCCTCAGCCAACAAAGTTTAAATCCCGTCTGGCTATCACGCTTCTCATAAAGCAAAGAGCTGGCGATCTTTGGTGGCTGTTCGTAATGCGTTCACATGCATTTTCAACTATTTCTGGAAGTGGTCGAAAATTGACACGCTCAAAGCATTCAGACCACGTTTACACCTGTATTTATTTAGTGAAGTCCTCTTGTGATCCGATCGACCTGAACGCATCTTAAAGCCACGTACAAGAAAGTATTTTAAAAACCATAGCAGCGTATAAATGTAGGTTTCTCTTTCCTGGCTGGAGAGACAGCGATGTCTCATTGAAGCATCAACTTTGTCCTAGATTTTCCCCCTTAAAAGTTTGGAATAAATAAAACGATCTGACAGAAACGGGTGTAATAGTCAAAATGATAGGGAAATGATAATGACAAATGTTTGGGGTTATATTGAGATCTCTGGCCTTTTATTGTAAATTTCATGGTAAATCTCTTGTAAAATCTCCTTTTCTCAAGCCAAAGTCTCCATTTGCTTTCCATTTAATCTCACCGCTGTGTAAAGCATGCAGTAAAGATTGGAGGCATTTTAACGAGGTTTGGGAATTAGACTAGTAGGATAATGCCTTACTAAGTAAAACGAGGGTGGTGGTTTTCTTTGAATTTCCTTGTTACATTAAGATCTTTATCATGCTTGTTAACCGTGATTCATAGATGAGCTCCCAAACAGCAGCTGTGAGAGTCTGAGCCTCGGTCTGCTGAGTCAGGCATTCACTACACTGGAAATAACAAGAACAGTCTGAGACTCTGTGATGTTTGTCGTCTAGAATCGTCCATTGCTGGAGTGTCACTTCCAAATCCAAAGTGTCTCAAATATCTCTGAAATGCATTTTGCTTTAAAGATTTGTCTCCTTAGAGAAAGTCACTTACAACCTCACGTGTGTATCCTCTACAGCTCTTCATTTTATAGCTCGATGTCAATGTGTTGATGGGTCTTTATGGCACCCTGAGTGCAGCAATGAAGTGGCGGTCAAGTTCAGGAAGGTTTCCCATCTTTCATGGAGAAGAAGACCCGTCCCAGGAGAGAGTTCACACTCCTCTGTCGGCGCTCACACTTCACTTAAAACGACTCGGAGACATTTCACACGTCTACTGAGAAGTGAAGGCCATCCCACTTCCACTTCTCCCGCCAGACCTGGGAATCTGAAGGTGTTTGAGTTCTTCTCTATATCCGTGCCACTGTTTCTGAACTCCCTGAAACAAACACGTCACAATATTCCTCATTTAAATAATTCATACGCAGAATAAAGGAGCGGGGCCTGGTTGAGTCTGGCTATGTGTTTACACGTGGCCGGCTATTTTCATAAACGGACATTTCACCGTCTCCGTTTTCCAAAATAACATCGTGCACATCTGTCATTTTTCAGAAAAGTGTTCATTTACACGAACTCGTGTGTATATGCCATCAAGAGCATGCTAGACCTGTAGGTGGCAGTGTAACGAGAAGCTCAAGCCCACGTTAGCCAATCAGAATCCAGAAAATAGAATCACTTACTCTTTCTCTTTTGAACAAAGAGACGCAGTGCAAGTTCTGTCGCATACTGTGACGGCGGCTGCCTAAAACTTATTTTCTCAGTTTACATGCAAACGTGCAAATTAAGTTTTCCAAAAACTCTTTTTTTTAAAAAAAGATTCGGTTTCAGATGCGAATTCTCCGTTTGCGTGTAAACAAAGGGCACAAACGAAGGGAAATGTCAAAATAACCATGTAAATGTGAACGGGCGCTAGTTAGTAGCGTGTTGAAACTGGTGGTTATGGGCAGGGGCGACATTTCCCAAACATGCTCATGGCCGACCGAAAACGTTACTTTAAAATGTCACATCAATGAACAAACTTGACCTGTGCGGTACAAAGCAATGACTTTATGATTCAGAGGCTGCGAGGTTGACTTTACACTCGCTGGCTGCACAAAACGTCAAGCTCTGGGAGAAATTAGGAGCAACTGGACTAAAACGGTAGGAAGTGTGCGTTTATATCCAGACTGCAACGCTCCCGCTGGGAACAGAACACCTCAAAGAGAGATTAGGGAATACCGGATGGAATCCACAGACTGTCTTCACATTTTCCGTGCCCAATAATTTCAACAGCGTGAAAAACAATCAAAGTCACTCGAGTAAATGCACTTACAACATGGTTTGATTGCATATATGCACATGAATTTAAAGCATGCTCTCCACATTTATTAGTGGTGTTTGTAAAACATGCATCTCTATTATGGGTCTTTATACGGTTAGGTTGGAGTTTTTAATAAACATTTATTCATAACTCTATGAAGCATATTTGATACACAAATTTCTGAGGCCTAAAATGATCAAAACTTGCCGTCACACACAATCTCTTGTCGTCTGATTGATCGTTTAGACTCTTGTGATTGTACAAACGTCCTCCTTCTGCTCGTGCTTCACGCGTCTTTCTGCTGTCAAATCTTGAGTTTTATCAAGGAAACTTTAGTTAGTAAATATTTCAATTCTGAAGCAGGTTTACTTGACTATCCATACATCATTTATTAGAAGAATCGCGATTCTCAAATATGATAATCATGCTTTTGAGGAAGGTTTATTTGTTCATCTCTCAGTCATCAGAATTTCATCTCACTTTTGTCCATATAAATATAAGCAAATGACATAGTTTTGCTCAGTTTGGGCCTCTGAATAAAACTGTTCATATTCTCACTATATCAGACTATATGAGCCACAAAAGCTTGATGGATCAAATATGATATACTCAACATAAAACACATTTGCAAACTTTGTCTCTTTTGCAAGTGTTTTGTCTAAAAAAAAGACATTAAGTTATGCTTTTACATTGCTTTAACTGATCAAAATAAGTTAAGCTATTTTTACGTTATACAAGATTAAACTTTTTAAAGTCAGATTAATGTAATTTAAGTGTAAATGACTTAAACAGTTAAGTCAATTCTATTTAAAAATTTAGGGCAGAAATATTTTTTACAGTGATTTTAGATCTTTGACTAATATTTCATTTATGCCAGACTTTACGGTCTTACATGTTAATGGTTAGTGATCATTTTAGGATTTTTTTTGTACATGTACAATGTGGGTGACATTAATGCGATCTAATGATCTACGACAGGCATGTTTTTACATACGCGTCATCGTCCCATTATAAATTGCATTAAGGAAACACTCTGTGAATGATTTACTCAAAGCCCTTGATGCATCGTGCCAAATGCAAATTCCTGATCGCCTTGATCAAGATCCTGTTTCAACTGAAATGTTATCATGTTTCCCAACAGCGAAAGTGGTCAATTATCTCAGAGTAAAGCGTGTGCAGTTGTTCTCCGTTGGCTCCACCATCCTCAGATGTCATCCATTATTCATCAGTCACACGGCACAAAAATAGCCTTGTGTTTGCTGGAGTCGTCATCCGAGCCTCGTTTCCAAGCTTTAAACGTGGTTTGTGTTTACTATGATGACATACTTCTCTAGTTCAGTCGTAGACGCCCACAGAACTTTCCACCAGACAAAAGCGACGCTAGAAAGATGTTCCACTTGGATGTAACATGTCAGTACAGTACGGATTGTTTGTTGGCTTCATGAACTGACATTTGTTCCTTTTAAACAAAAAAAAAACACAGCTCATATTTGGCCTCGTTTAACTCTGCTGATCTAAGCGAGAAAGCTGTGCGACAGGCGTGTGTTCTGCTGTGGAGTCCTGGGCATGTTCTGGGCTTTCAGCAGACAGCTGGAGGCGACAAGTCCTGAAAGAAATCATTCATCAATCGTTAGAACTGCAGAAACGTCATTTTCCACCTTTAGAGCGCTTGTCTTCTGAGAATCCTTAATGTTCCCATGTGGGATCTATAAAAGATCGCTATCCGTTGCCCTTCAGCCAAAGAGGCATTACTGCTCGTAATAAAGAACATCAGCCGCGCGGTTATAAAAATAGCTCCTTTGTAATGTAAAGTTGTGAGATGTTCAGCTTTTGATTGTCTGCCAGACGTTAAAAAAACTGAACAGTTTTACACAAATAAAGCAAAATGAGTATTTTAAACGTTCTGATTTGGTGATTTGGTGAATATTTTGGTGAATATAGAGCAAGGAGCAATTAAGGGGCCAAGAGACACACAGAGACACACAGAGACACAGGGAGACACACAGAGACACACAGACACACAGAGACACAGATACACACAGAGACACAGAGATCCAGAGACACACAGAGACACAGAGACACACAGAGACACAGAGAAACAGAGACACACAGAGACACACAGAGACACAGAGACACAGAGATCCAGAGACACACAGAGACACAGAGACACAGAGACACACAGAGACAAAGAGACACAGAGATCCAGAGACACAGACACACAGAGACACAGCGACACATATACACAGATCCAGAGACACAGAGACACAGATATCCAGAGACACAGAGATCCAGAGACACAGAGACACAGAGACACAGAGACAGAGAGACCCACAGAGACACACAGAGACACAGAGACACAGAGATCCAGAGACACAGAGACACACAGAGACCCAGAGACCCAGCGACCCAGATATACAGATCCAGAGACACAGAGACCCAGAGACCCAGAGACCCAGAGACACAGAAACACAGATATCCAGAGACACAGAGACCCAGAGACACAGATATCCAGAGACCCAGAGACCCAGAGACCCAGAGACCCAGAGACACAGATATCCAGAGACACACAGAGACACAAAGACCCAGAGACACAGAGACCCAGAGAGACACAGATATCCAGAGACCCAGAGAGACACAGAGACACACAGAGACACAGAGACACAGAGACACAGAGACACAGATATCCAGAGACACAGAGACCCAGAGACACAGAGACCCAGAGACACAGAGACCCACAGAGACACAGAAACACACAGAGACACAGAGACACAGAGATCCAGAGACACAGAGACACAGAGACACACAGAGACCCAGAGACACAGATCCAGAGACACAGAGAGAGAGAGACCCAGAGACCCAGAGACCCAGATATCCAGAGACACAGAGATCCAGAGACACAGAGACCCAGCCAGAGACCCAGATATCCAGAGACACAGATATCCAGAGACACACAGAGACACACAGAGACACACAGAGACACAGAGACACACAGAGACACACAGAGACACAGAGATCCAGAGACACAGAGACCCAGAGACACAGAGACCCAGAGACACAGAGACACAGAGACACACAGAGACCCAGAGACACACAGAGACACAGAGACACACAGAGACACAGAGATCCAGAGACACAGAGACACAGATACACAGATCCAGAGACACAGAGACACAGATATCCAGAGACACAGAGATCCAGAGACACAGAGATCCAGAGACACAGAGACACAGATATCCAGAGACACACAGAGACACAGAGACACAGAGACACTGAGACACAGACATCCAGAGACACACAGAGACACAAAGACCCAGAGACAAAAAGATCCAGAGACACACAGAGACACAGAGACACAGATATCCAGAGACACAGAGAGACACAGAGACAGAGAGACAGAGAGACACAGAGACCCAGAGACACAGATATCCAGAGACACAGAGACCCAGAGACACAGAGACACAGAGACCCACAGAGACACAGAGACACACAGAGACACACAGAGACCCAGAGACCCAGCGACCCAGAGACACAGAGACACAGAGACCCAGAGACCCAGAGACCCAGATATCCAGAGACACAGAGATCCAGAGACACAGAGACCCAGATATCCAGAGACCCAGAGACCCACAGAGACACACAGAGACACAGAGACACAGAGACCCAGAGACACAGATATCCAGAGACACAGAGACATAGAGACCCAGAGACCCAGAGACCCAGAGACCCAGAGACCCAGAGACCCACAGAGACACACAGAGACACAGAGACACAGAGATCCAGAGACACAGAGACACAGAGACCCACAGAGACACAGACACACAGAGACACAGAGATCCAGAGACACAGCGACACAGAGACACACAGAGACCCAGAGACCCAGATACACAGATCCAGAGACACAGAGACCCAGAGACCCAGATATCCAGAGACACAGAGATCCAGAGACACAGAGACCCAGCCAGAGACCCAGATATCCAGAGACAAAGAGACCCAGAGACACACAGAGACACACAGAGACACAGGGAGACACACAGAGACACACAGAGACACAGATACACACAGAGACACAGAGATCCAGAGACACACAGAGACACAGAGACACAGATATCCAGAGACACGGAGACCCAGAGACACAGAGACACAGATATCCAGAGACACAGAGACACACAGAGACACAGAGACACACAGACACACAGAGACACACAGAGACACAGAGACACAGAGAGCAAGAGACACAGAGACACAGAGACCCAGCCAGAGACCCAGATATCCAGAGACCCAGATATCCAGAGACACAGAGACTCAGAGATCCAGAGACACACAGAGACAGAGATATCCAGAGACACAGAGACACAGAGACCCAGAGACACAGAGACACAGATATCCAGAGACACAGGGACCCAGAGACACAGATACCCACAGAGAAACAGAGACACACAGAGACACAGAGACACAGAGACACACAGAGACCCAGAGACCCAGCGACCCAGATACACAGATCCAGAGACACAGAGACCCAGAGACCCAGAGACACAGATATCCAGAGACCCAGAGATCCAGACACAGAGACCCAGCCAGATATACAGAGACACAGAGACCCAGAGACACACAGAGACACACAGAGACACACAGACACACAGAGACACAGAGACACCCAGAGATCCAGAGACGCACAGAGACACAGAGACACACAGAGACACAGAGACACAGAGACACACAGAGACACACAGAGACACAGAGACACAGACACACAGAGAGCCAGAGACACAGAGACACAGAGACACAGAGACACAGAGACACAGAGAGCCAGAGACACAGAGACACAGAGACCCAGATATCCAGAGACACAGATATCCAGAGACACAGACACACAGAGAGCCAGAGACACAGAGACACAGAGACACAGAGACACAGAGAGCCAGAGACACAGAGACACAGAGACACAGAGACCCATATATCCAGAGACACAGATATCCAGAGACACAGATATCCAGAGACACAGAGACCCAGAGATCCAGAGACACAGATATCCAGAGACACAGAGACCCAGAGATCCAGAGACACAGATATCCAGAGACACAGAGACCTAGAGACACAGAGACACAGATATCCAGAGACACAGAGACCCAGAGACCCAGAGACCCACAGAGACACGCAGAGACACAGAGACACACAGAGACCCAGAGACCCAGATATCCAGAGACACAGTTTTCCAGAGACACAGAGACCCAGCCAGAGACCCAGATGTCCAGAGACCCAGATATCCAGAGACCCAGATATCCAGAGACACAGAGACCCAGAGACACACAGAGACACACAGACACATAGAGACACACAGAGACACACAGAGACACAGAGACCCAGAGATCCAGAGACACACAGAGACACAGAGACACACAGAGACACACAGAGACACACAGAGACACAGAGACACAGAGACACACAGAGACACAGAGACACACAGAGACACAGCGACCCAGATACACAGATCCAGAGACACAGAGACACAGATATCCAGAGACACAGAGATCCAGAGACACAGAGACACAGAGGCACAGAGACACACAGAGACACACAGAGACACACAGAGACACAGAGACCCAGAGATCCAGAGACACACAGAGACACAGAGACACACAGAGACACAGAGACACACAGAGACACACAGAGACACAGAGACACACAGAGACACACAGAGACACAGCGACCCAGATACACAGATCCAGAGACACAGAGACACAGATATCCAGAGACACAGAGATCCAGAGACACAGAGACACAGAGGCACAGATATCCAGAGACACAGAGACACAGAGACACAGAGACACACAGAGACACACAGAGACACACAGAGACACAGAGACACAGCGACCCAGATACACAGATACACAGATCCAGAGACACAGAGACACAGATATCCAGAGACACAGAGATACAGAGACACAGAGACACAGATATCCAGAGACACAGAGACACAGAGACACACAGACACACAGATACACAGAGATCCAGAGACACAGAGAGACACAGAGACACACAGAGACACAGAGAGACACAGAGACACACAGAGACACACAGAGACACAGAGACACACAGAGACACACAGAAACACAGCGACCCAGATACACAGATCCAGAGACACAGAGACACAGATATCCAGAGACACAGAAATCCAGAGACACAGAGACACAGATATCCAGAGACACAGAGACACAGAGACACAGAGACACACAGAGAGCCAGAGACACAGAGACACAGAGACACAGATATCCAGAGACACAGAGACACACAGAGACACAGAGACACACAGAGACACACAGAGACACACAGAGACACACAGAGACACAGAAACACAGAGATCCAGAGATCCAGAGACACAGAGACCCAGAGACACAGAGAGCCAGAGACACAGAGACACAGAGACACAGAGACACAGAGATCCAGAGACACACAGAGAGACAGAGACACACAGAGACACAGAGATCCAGAGACACAGAGACACAGAGACCCAGAGACACAGAGAGCCAGAGACACAGAGACACAGAGACACACAGAGAAACAGAGACCCAGAGACACACAGAGACACACAGAGACACACAGAGACACAGAGATCCAGAGACACACAGAGAGACAGAGACACAGAGACACACACAGAGACAGAGACCCAGAGACACAGAGACCCAGACATGCATCATTTGACCAAGTTAAGATGTGTTGAACACTATAAATCTGTCTGGTTTCATTTTAGTATCAGTTGCGAACTCTTAAAAATGAAGGTTCCTCAAAGAACCTTTCAGTGAAAGAACCATTTATTCTTAGTATTAAGAAAATCTAAAGAACTCTTTTCAAAGGTTCCATGGATGTTAAAAGGATCTTCATGGAACCATCAATGCCAGTACAGAACCTTGATTCTTCCTCACGTTGGTGAGTTTGGGATGATGGTGTATAAGTGAGGAATAATACAGACCCTTCAAAGCTTCTGGCACGTAGAAGAGAGATTCCCGTCACACACTCGTCACACACTCGAACTGTTTATGGCGGCCGTCTCCACACGCTTCCCGTAACACCACACAGCACGGCTTTATTAGATGGTAAACCCGGTAAATCCGATTTCAGAGGAGTGCACCAACTTCTGATGCACCGAATATCACGAAGCAATAAAGTTGCAGTGGTTTTAGCACAGATAAGGGATGTAGTTTGTCACAAACTGCCTCTCGCATAACTTTTATAAAACAAAAGCATTACCATAAAACACACCAATGTCAAATAATTACATTAATAATCATAATTACAACTAAATTATTATAATAAAATGTTATGTATAATGGTGTTAATATATATATGTGTGTGTGTGTGTGTGTGTGTGTCAAGAATAAAAAAAAAATAAAAAAAACTGTGTGCACATATATATATATATATATATATACATATATACATATATATATATTCTTGACAGTTTATGTATATATTTGTATGTTTGTTTCGTGCAAAAGTGTGTGTATTTTAGTAATTCAAATTAAAAGGTTAAACTTTTTTGTATATATAACTATATACATGATTAAAATTCTCAGATGGCTAGGGTTAGGGTTAGGGTTAGGATATATTTTCATTTATTTTGAATTTGGGGTTTTCATAAGCTGCAAGCCATAACCATCAAAATTAAAAATTTTGCACGACATTCAAATTTTTTCGAGTTTCACCTGTGTGCATATATATACGGTATATTATTAGTGTAAGAACTTACTAAAATCGGTAACCTTTATTAGTGGAGAAATCACTGTAATGCACAACGTTTTGTGGCGTATTCTTTTTTTTATCATAGTGAAAAACAAATAATTTAAAAAAAAGTAACAAACATGGCTGCGCCAACAGGACTATCCATTTTATAACAGAAGTTCTCCTCTGCTAGTTCAGTTTAATAATTCATTAAGCATTTAAGGGTGGCGCACTTAGTTCCAGTTTAGCTAATAACTCGTTTCTGCTGTGATTAGTATGATCAGAAAGCCTGACGGAATGTGACTGGCGCTGTTCGCAGTTCTTCAACCACATGCTAATTTGAGCGCGGGCGATAGTGGTTGAGGGATGTCCAGGACAGAAGCGAGCTAGCATCTTTGTTGAAGAGATTAGCTCTGACCTCCAGCTGCTGAAGGGCTTCACGCGGGCCGGTCAGCAGACGCGTCTCTCGTTCGGAGCCCCAGCGCTCATTAAAAGGGCACACATGACCTCTTCCGTCAGACACTGCCTACACATGCAGGTTCAGAAGTCAGAATCACCATGTGATGTGCGTTCAAGTGATTCTGCTCGGACAAATCGGATGTGACTCCCTAAATAGCCTAAAGTCTATCTATACATATCAGACGACATAATCCGTCTCTTCGAGGTTGCGGTTCACGTACCTGTCACACAGAACGTGACTCTGAACTCTTGTACTTTAAAATAAAAATGGATGTGCTGCAAGAATGCATTCCTATAAAAAGGTGCAGCTGTTTTATGTTCCCTGCATGATTTTGTGTTTCTTGTATTTTCTAGTTATCCTTGTTTGTTGCCATGGTGATTGATTACCCTCACCTGTTCCTTGTTCAGTGTCTGGTGTTGTCCTTGTTTTTGTCTATATCTCTCTGTGCTTGGATTTATTCTTGTTTTGTTTGTCTAAATAAATGCTTATGTTGCTCCCCGTCCCTCTGAAACTCCCTGCATTACAACAGATGTTTAGACATTTACAAATTATAACAAGAAAAGTCGCTCATAAATAGCTAACGCATCAGTCATTAATAGATTGAAAGTTAATTTACATGCTTTCAGCTGTTCATCCTTTCAGAAGATTTATGTTTAAAAGTTTTGTGCTTAAACAACTAATAAGCATAAAACATCACAGAATTTATCATATTCATAGTGAGCTGTGGTTTTTCCCTCCAAAATGACATCACTTTCTGGAAGACCATATCATTAGGAACCAGGGTTATTATAGTTAAACTAAAACGACAAACAACATTTTTAATATATACAAATAAATAATACACATATATATATATATATATATATATATATATATATATATATATATATATATATATATATATATATATATATATACACACACACCGTTTAAATGTTTGGGGTAGGTACGATATTTTCTAATGTTTTGATGGTATCTCACATTTATTTGATTAAAAATACAGTAAAAACAATGAAATATTATTAGAATGTAAATCAGCTGTTTTCAATGTGAATATCTAGTAAAGTGTAATTTATTCCTGTGATCAAAGCTGAGTTTCAGCATCATTACTCCAGTCTTCAGTGATGCTCATAAACATTTATGATTATTATCAGTGTTCAAAACAGTTGTGATGCTTCTGATTTGTGTGAAAACCTTGATACATGTAATGTTTCAGGATTCTTTGATGAATAGACAGTTCAAAAGAGCAGCATGTATTAATTACTGTCACTTATTGATCCATTTAATGCATCCTTGATGAATAAAAGTATTCATTTCTTTTTTAGCTCGTCATGTGGAAGAGCAAAAGTACTGCATTACAGAAGTAACCCAGAGCAGAAAACATGATGCATTACTGCTGTGACCTGCCTCATCTCGTTCGTTCTCTCAGTGTATAAAAGCACAAACTACAGTTTCAACATTGCATAATGTAGACAGGAAGTCTTTAAAATAGAGTTTTGAGCAGCCAGCATTAAACACGTCGGCAATGAAGCCTCATCATGCAAACGAATGCACATAGAAATCACAAAATGTCTGACACGTTCATGTCTGCATTTGAATGATCTCGAGAGGTCTGGGACTCTCCTAAAACACTCCTAAAAGTCCTGATATCGCTGAGAGATACATTTTTATGGCAAATAATTAATGAAATCAATTGTATGGAAAAGAACATTTCTCAATGCAACACATAAACCTTCAGCCTAGAACACAGAACAAATACAAAAATTACACTATTTCAAGGTTCACCAAGTATACAACAAAATGTCTGAACCCAAAGACATGACAGACCTGTTTAAAATTACAACTGAAATCAATTCATCTGTGAATAAACAATAAGAGGGCTTGATGATGTCAGCTGAAAAGGAATGTCATTTCAGCAAATTGTTACATTAATACATTTTAATGAAATTCTTCAATCTATCTATTTCTAAAACTTAATGGTTTGTATTCTTCGCCTCACAACACCCCGCCACAACAACATGTTGGGGAAAATAGATTGTATACTTTTTTGAAGTAGAACGAAACCGAGATATTTGTTTTCTTCTTGGGTAATATTTCATGCATCCGATCGTGAAGATGAAGTGCAGCTGTGGTTCAGGGTCTTTAGGCGTTGGTTGATTTAACAGGTCAGGTTGATGGTCAGGTCAGAGGGTTCCTCAGCGGGGCACGAGGGCTTTGCACTCTAACTGCCCCTGCTGAACCTGCCCCGGGGTAACAGCCACAGAACGGCCCTCATCTGAGTCATGGAGGTGTTGGCATGTACATACAGAGGCGTAGGAACCAATGGAAATTTGTTTTGAATTGTTTTTGGGAAAGCAACGGTTATACTGCTGGTCAAAAGTTACTCAAAAGTGCCCCTATTATGCTCTCGTGAAAGATGTTTTCTTTCTGAATGTAAAAGGTCTGAAAAGTTTCAAAGATCAAACTGAAGATAAATGGAGTTTTTGAACCTGAATCGAGTCGTCGGTAATTTCAGTCTCTCTTCCTGCTCGAACCTTCGGAGGTTTGAAACAAATATGCATAATGCCAGCCGATAGTCTTCACTGACTGACCAATCAGAGCAGAGTAGACCAATCACAGCAGACGGGCAATCTGACTAATCAGAGCAGAGTAGACCAATCACAACAGACTGGGCCGTCTGACCAATCAGAGCAGAGTAGACCAATCACAGCAGACTGGGAATTCTGACCAATCAGAGCAGAGTAGACCAATCACAACAGACTGAACCATCTGACCAATCAGAGCAGAGTAGACCAATCACAACAGACTGAGCCATCTGACCAATCAGAGCAGAGTAGACCAATCACAACAGACTGGCTCATCTGACCAATCAGAGCAGAGTAGACCAATCACAACAGACTGGGCCGTCTGACCAATCAGAGCAGAGTAGACCAATCACAACAGACTGGGTCATCCGACCAATCAGAGTAGAGTAGACCAATCACAGCAGACTGGGCCGTTTGACCAATCAGAGCAGAGTAGACCAATCACAACAGACTGGGCCATCTGACCAATCAGAGCAGAGTAGACCAATCACAACAGACTGGGTCATCTGACCAATCAGAGCAGAGTAGACCAATCACAACAGACTGGGTCATCTGACCAATCAGAGCAGAGTAGACCAATCACAGCAGACTGGGTCATCTGACCAATCAGAGCAGAGTAGACCAATCACAACAGACTGGGCCGTCTGACCAATCAGAGCAGAGTAGACCAATCACAGCAGACTGGGCCGTTTGACCAATCACAGCAGACTGGGCCGTTTGACCAATCAGAGCAGAGTAGAACAATCACAACAGACTGGGCCGTCTGACCAATCAGAGCAGAGTAGAACAATCACAACAGACTGAGTCATCTGACCAGTCAGAGGAGAGTAGACCAATCACAGAGTCTTTTTTACGGACTGCACCGTGAGAAAAGAGCAGATGTGCGGTGTGTATTATAAGAAAACAAACGTGTTTTTGACTTTGGATGCATGTAAACCTGTTGTAGGAGAAAACAATACATAAATTGAATGAAATCAGCACAGATGTACAACATTACACAAAGAATGTCACAATTGACCAATCACAGTCAAGTATTCCAGAGAGCCGTGTAATAATCAAGGCTTGTTAATGGACAAACGTCACAGCATTAAAGTAGATCATTCCCAAAAGAATCACTTCCAGCCTGAGGTCCGGCTTCCCGCCGCTATAGGGAATCTCACACTTCCCATAGGCTCTTCATCATGTGACCGGCGCTCGTGCACTGCGATCCAGAGGTCTTCTTCAAACCACTGACTGTATCCTTCTCAGATAGAGCTGAAGCGCTCACTTTACACGCCTGACGGAGACGTAGAGCGCCAACTACTATCACGACTGTATGGTTAAGGGTTATCACAGTTAACTACAACTAAAACCATAAATACGTTTCTTTTGACAGTAACTAAATTACATAAATAATATAAATATAAAAGATCAATAAAACATAAAAATAAATATCAGTATTATATAAATATTTGAAAAGATCACACACAACAAAATACATTTTCAAATTAAAATTAGAACGGAAAATACAAAAAGAAAAATCTAATAAAAAAATTAAACATATTTTATATCAGCTAGTTGCCAAAGTAACTTGATATACTAACTAAAACAATATATATATATATATATATATATAGAGAGAGAGAGAGAGAGAGAGAGAGAGAGAGAGAGAGAGAGACACATGTTTCAAAAAATATAATTAAAAAAACAACTTATGAAAATAACCAAAACATGCAACAAAATGACCAAAACTAGTAATGTATATATATATATATATATCGTTCTGTGTCAAATCAACCAAATTTCAGAAACGTCTCTAGCTCAATTTTGTTTGCTTTTGTTAATATTTTTAAATATTATTTTTAATATTTTAATATTTAATGTCATGGCTGTATAGTTACTGTAATGGACTGCAGGTAGAGGACTTGAGAAAGATGGCAGCGTCGTGATGGTGTTTCTGCAGAGATGTGAAGGTCTTTCAGTCAAATCTGTGACTTTATCAAGCGTTTCATTAAACGAATGCCAACGGGAACAAGCTCTTCTTGTGTTTATAACTCAAGTTTGCATGCCTGTAACTCAAGTATTAAAGATATCTCTCAATGTCCTTATGTATTTTGGTTTTCAACAAACTATTCTTTTGGTATCCATATTTTTAAGACCCAATATGGTTCATTTCCAGAGATATTGTGATCTCAATGCGGCTCCATGTCAACATTGTTGAATTTTACTCATTTTCAATGGCCGAAAACCAAATGTGGTTCACTGTGCAGCACAGCTGATAGTTATTGCATTTAAAGAGGAACGTCTGAAGAATAAATAATGTTGAAACTAGAAATATATCTTGTTTCCCTCAAAACCGTCGCATAGGCTACATAAAATGTTGCTTATTTATGAAACTTGTTTAAGTGTTGATAAAAACAAAAAGCATGAAGCTAGAATAAAATTACTTTACTTGTAGTTTTAATTCAGTTTGGTCTAAATATGTAACTCATTGCATTACAAATAGAAGCTCAAGTTGAGTCCATTGCATTGTGGGATACATTTTCTCCAGCTGCAAATTTGGCAAATTAAGTAGATTTTCTGTTTTTTCTGTATAAACATGTTCATATATGCAACATTAAACTAAATACTAGTAATAGTAATAGGCAATGCTTTTCCAAAGTCTTATGAGCAATGTTGAAATATAATCTAATGTTTGCAGATGTCGCCGCCTAGTGGTGGAGAGGAATAATCACACAAGCGCAGCATTGATCACTCGTCATCATAAACTCGCTCTCTCGGTACAAACACTTCCTTTCTCATGGAAAACACACACACACACACACACACAATAAATAAAGTGCCTTAGTGATTTTTTACAGGTTTGGAACAACATGATAATGGGAATTATGGATCACAAAATTTACAATGTTGGGTGAACTATCCCTTTAAGTGCAATAGAAACGTTTCTTGATCAGATCCTCATATTCTCCTGATTTCTGAAGGATCATGTGACACTGAAGACTGGAGTAATGATGCTGAAACTCAGCTTTGATCACAGGAATAAATCACACTTTACTAGATATTCACATAGAAAACAGATGATTTACATTATAATAATATTTCACTGTTTTTACTGTATTGTTTATCAAATAATACAGCCTTAGTGAGTAGAAGAGTCTTTATATTTGTCGTACCATGGCACAGTATATTCCAACATATCATATGGTAATTTGATATATACCATGGTATTAGATATGATCTTGCTCATGTACCTTGGAAATAAAAAAAAATAAAAAAACATTCATTTAAAATGAATTGATTCATAAAGTGTGATTTGCTACTGTGTTCATTCCAGTTCTCACAGGAGAAGCGTGATTCAGAAGTAATATACTATTTTAATATACTTTAATAGTTTGACTGTTTTTATGACCAATGTAGCTTCAATATAAATCACACTACTACATGTATTGAGTTGAAGTTTACACTTTACTCAAGGCTGCCAACTTTTGGGTTCAGCTTGGAGTGAGAATAATGGATTTTTGTAAAACTACAACAACAACAAACAGCAGCAATCATAGCAACAGAAATAAGCGCATGGTTGCTAGGTTTCCGTGACAAAACCTGCCAAAAATAAATAAATAAATGCAGCAGAAAACAGGCTTGGGACATCTTCTTAAACTACTTTTTTCCAAAATATGAACACTTGTAATATGAAAACGACACCTACAATCGAAAACATGAAACGCTTAAATAATTGATTCAATATCAAAAAAGTTTTGTCAATATCAAAAAACAATATTGAAGGGGAAGGGGCTCGTGTGTGTGTGTGTGTGTGTTTTTACTCGATTCTGGACCACACAAAGCCATAATCCTGAGCTCATAATAGCAGGAAATACCAAACAGACATGAATTGTTGGTCTTCCGGTCACAAAACATTCACCTTGCGCATGGGCGTCAGTGTGGTTTGAAATAGCCTGGGGACAGAGACGCATTCATTTTTTTTTTCTCTTTCGCGCAGATCATGTTTTGAAAGACGATGTCCTGTAGCTTACTGATGCAAATAAATAAAACTGTATACAAAGATGTGATGATGTCTGACTAAAAATGTGATCTAATATATGTTGTTAGCAGTGGCGGCTGGTGAAACACATCTCAGGTGGGGCTGTGTCATATTCGGCCCTGTTCAAGCGTCTGGTAACCATGGGCCCTGGTGTTTTGGCCTTGGAATACTCTTCCTCAAGACATCCGTCAAGCATCCACCCCTTTCTCCTTCAAAAACCTCTTAAAAACACCTGAATATTCTTTAGCTCACAATCTTTAAACTCTACCTTGTCATGGATATGTTATTTGCTTGAATCTTTAACCTAACTTTGTAAGTGACCTCTGTATATTACTTTCTGCCCTTGGTATGTCCATCTTTGATGTTGAGGTTTAGTTTGTTCAAGTCCTTAACCTATCTTTGTAAAGCGACCTTGGGTGTTGGAAATGTTATATAAATAAAAATTTAACAAAATGCTCAGTGAAAAGTAATTATTTAATGCCAATATTAAAAGGTTGAGGCATTCTTGCACAAAAACAAACATATTGCACAAACTTTCCATTTGCATTTGAACTCAAACACTTAGTTAATTAGCTGATTAAATAAAAAAGTATTACCTGCAACAATTTTGAGTGTTTTTCAAGAAAATATTCCACAACATTTACAGTAAATAGCAAACGTAGTATTAAAGGGATAATTCACCCAAAAATGAAAATTAGCCCATGATTTACTCTCCCTCAACTCTAAGTGTGTATGACATTCTTTTTTCAGACGAATACAATCGGAGTTACAGGTGAAACTCGAAAAATTAGAATATCGCGCAAAATAAGGCATTAGCACAGCCAGGCCTTTCTCTACCAGCTACGAGAATCCTCTCACATACTGCCTCCCTTTATCGCTAGCCTGCTGTCTGAGAGAGATATCAGCTTGATCTGGGCCCAGCTCTTTCACAAGTACTTTATTTGCCAAAATTCTCCTCTCAAACGGATCTTAAAGGAGAGATTGTACCGAGTTGGGAGTCATTTTGTTCGCAATTGTCATACAGTAAAAATGGCGCCCTATGACTCGTCCTGACTTTAGAAGTGGCGTGCATGAGCGCCGTTTGGGGCACTAAAAGAATCGGCCAAGGCTCACCTGATTGGAGCTCGCTGATTGGCTACAGATTATGTCAAACATTTATATCTTGAATCAGCAATTGGCTAAGCTGCTCCAGAGACCCGCCTTCCTGAGGCATTTCTCCAGCCCAGAGCTGATCACGTGCACAGAGCTAGAGGGGACGTGTAGAAAAAACAGACATTTTGAATTTCTATCATATTTTTCACATATACTGGGTGCATTTAATATCTCAAACACAAATATTGACAATTTGTATGTATTATTTATTTATGTATTTATTTATGTACGTGGCTGAGACTGTGGTCTGGCTCATGGCGGGGCGGCGCCCTAGCGCCCTCTATTTTACAGTTAACTACGTATAATTCATACCATGAAGATATCTGTATACTTTCACGTTTACCATTTTAAAGATAAATGTAACAAGACCTACTCCCAAACCTAAACATACCCATTTTATACAGAATATAAAAAGGATAAAACGTAATGGACAGAGATGTGTAGGGAAATGGCAAATATTTTGAGCGACTAATCATACTCCTACGCCTAAACCTACCCATGACCATTCCTTAACTACTTAACGTTAGGCTAAAGTACAATTATGAAGAAAAAAAACATAACAGAAAGACAAGTATAAATTTCACAATAATTTATTTATTGCGAAAATGTCAAAACCGGTACCAAAAGTCATTCATATGATGATGCGTTGCAGTCGCAGTCCTCTCTGGCAGTATTATAATAGTTGTGTATGAGATACAGATCAGAATTTAAGTTATTAATCCATGAAAATGTTAATCCGGTTTAGGTTCGCTCTGTGGAGGCGCGCACGCTTCTCCATTTCAAATATTCTTTTACTGTCTATGCAAATACTACACCACATACACTACACTACTACACATTTTATATCAAGCTAATAAAATTGATGTCTTTTGTGAATTTATGTTGTGTTTTATAGGAGAAAACGCTTTTTTTGTCTCACGGTAAATAAACAAAATACTACGAAATGGTTAAATGATTAAACAAGGTATTTTTAAGGTTTTACAGTGTATTCTTGTTTAACACCATGCAGGCTAATCCTCCAAAACGACTTTGCATCAAAAGGCACGATCAGAGCGAAATGTTAATATATGAGTAGGCCTATTATATTAATAAATGCGACTGAAAACTTAATTGATAAACAGTTGAATGTAATAGAGTCAAAACGTTAATGGCACGATTTTAATATGCTAGTAATTCGTAAAAATTTGTATGTCGGTAGATTTGTTCATACGTAAATAAATTACGTTTTTGTGCTGTCAATACGTAAATATTTTACGTTTTAGTGCTGTAAATACGTCAGTATTATACGTTTCTGCATGTATAAAACGTAAATAAATGTACGTATGATAGAACTACACTTACGTAAAAATACACACGTATTCTCATGAGATCACGTTGTCATGGCAGCCGTATTCTCCGGGCTGCTTTTCCCTGTGCGCTCTTTTTTACCTGGATGTGGCATTTGGATGATTCGTGGTCTTTTATGGCTTCCAGTTTTAGGTTCTTAGTCCCATTAATGAAACTATTAGTTTTGGCATCTTCTGAAGCGTGTAGACGACATACCGAGCAGAACATTGTCAGACTTGTCTCGTCGTAAACTAACCAACCGCGGGACTCCCCATTGTCTGCTTTTCTCCATCGTTCTTTAAAAAACGTTTTTTGACCTTCGCCTCTCTGACCACTGGCTCCTCCTGAGATGTTTTCTCTGCAGACCTCTTAAAGGTGTGGCTCCTCCAAAAGTGTACGCCGGCCAGGTGAAACAGTATGCTATTTTTATTTACCCGCCACGACAATAGGATTTCCACAACTTTGGGAAGTAGTTATTATGAGTAGTCATTTGTATATTTTGACTGACCAAATATGCATTAGTGCTTGTTCTTAATTTAGTTTTTGCCATATCTAGGTAATTTGCCTTAAAAATCGGCGAGTGGCATTCTGGAATTAGACACCTCACTGAAGTGTTGCTTAATAAACTTGTTGATCCTCAAGGTGTGGACGAAGGTCTCCTCGACGCCAGTAGCCTACACTTGCGCTGGCCCAACTGCAGAGTGGGGGTTCAATCTTCAGCTGGCTGGCAGGAGCCGCCACTGGCATGTCACGTGACCTGTCAGTGGCTGGCTAGTTGTCAGGCAGTCTGCCGTTGGCAAGTTTCAGAAACCATTGATTTTTGACAGTTTTTGTGTTTTGTGTTCCTCCCTTTGTAGCTCATTTATTATGCATCTGATGATATAATTATGTTAATGTATGTTTTAGTATGATTGATGTTTTGGACAAGTGCGGTCAAGTGGACAAGTGCGGATCCACTTGTCCGTGTGATACTTCTGTCGCGCGGCGTTCCGCTTTAAGCTACGTTCACACTACACGCGACTTTGTCGCTGCAAGTCGCCATTCGCTGGCGATGAGGTCACTGGCGATGAGGTCGCTAGTGGGCGTTCCCACTACTGGTTGCCTAGTAATGTTTATGAATAATATCCAAAAGACAGCGAATCAGCTTTCTTGCCGCTAAAAAACACAATTTCTGGAGGAAAAATACTAAATATAAATATACTCCGTACATAAAAACGTCTGTAGTGAAGCATGAAGATGAAGGAGACACAAAAGTCAATTTTTTAATTTAAACCTACTTGGAATCCCGCAATCGACGAAACTCCTTTCCACGCATCATTCTTTTTATATATGTCCCTGTATGTGGGCAGAGACATGTCAAATAAAATCGGAAAATTGCTAAATGCAAGGATCAATTTTTCATCCATCTTTACGTGCACTGCAGGCCCAGGGGCTGTGGAGAAGGATCACGTGCGCTCCACTCCTATTGGTTGTCGCTCGCGAAAATCGCTCTTCATTTGCATAAAGTTAAACATTTCCAAAGTCCTTTTAGGCAAGTCATGCCACTCGCCGCCATCTTGGCAACGCCTCCGGGCAGCTATTTCGGACTAACAAGACCAGGGGCCTATCTAAATGAATGGGCAGAGAGTCAGAACTGCACTTTCACTGGTCACCGGGACATAAAAACTGCATATATAGAAACAGCAGTAAAATATGATGAAAATCGCTGAAAAAGTTTGATGACTTTGCCCCAAAATAAGGTTTAAAACGCCTTTTTCCCCACAGGTTATACTTTACTACGCATGCGCAATGGTTCTCTCCCTCTCTGACGTGCGCGCGCGGCACGGTTTGAAACACAGTATGTGTGAGCTCTCGCTCGCTCGCTCTAGATTCTGGGAGATTTGAACTAATTTGCGGGCATCAGGGAGCCGCTATCAATATGCGGTAGACACTTGATGTCTGATATTTACACAACGCACACATACACTGCATATCAAATCTGCCGCCTTTTCAAACAGTAACGTATTTTCCACTGTCGCAAACCTCAACTGTGCGCATGCGTCAGTAGAACCAGACGATAGGCTTAAATGTTTCCCGGCTTGACTGTTAAAAGCAGACGATTGGCTTTCCAGTGGGAGGGGCGGGACATGTGCATACAACCGCCATCTTTGGCAGTGCGGGTTTTCCCTATATAGTTGTATTGAGGATTGAGTAAGTGGCATGTCTCTATATACATAGTCTCTGACATTTCTCAACGTTGTCGCGTCGCCAGACACGCCCCATCCAGTCGCCAACGGTCGCTGTCGCGCGTGTCGCCGGAAGTCGCCCGCTCACCATTGAAAATGAATGGTATCGTGTCGCTTGGTCGCGTGTAGTGTGAACGCAGCTTTATTCCTATGGGTGACGTCACGCGACTTTAACGCGCCCGCGAAAAGCATTCCCGAGCCCTGCGCGTCAAAAAGCTGGCCGATGCCCATCTTTATGCAAATGAATTCCGTTGAACGCGACGCAACTATCCAATAGAAGTAGAGCATATGGAGACGGGGGAAGTCTCTCGCATGTCCTCTGTTCGAGACTGGCCGCTGGCTCAAAATCACGCCCATAGCGGTAAACTTGAGGAACGCCCATCAAAGTACAAATGTAGGGAGGCGTCGCGACACCACGCTTCAGTCGTGTCGCAAAAGTGGATCTCTACCGTCAGTCGCGGCCGAACTGCGAGTATGACGCGTTGCCTGACACTCTCGCTACAAGGAAATAAATTATTTTCTTATTATGAATATAATGTCATGCCTTTATTCTTGTGTATGATTGATGTTTTGGGGACTGTTATCCCAATATAACCAGTCAAATGGCCATGATCAGTGGTTGCTTACTGTAGTTACTGTTGCCTCTCATTCTAAGGAAATAAATCTAATTTGCGGATACTGCCTTAGTTGTGACGATTTTAATCCTTGTGAAAAAGTTTTGTAATAATGTAGATGCAGAGTAGCCTATAAAAACGTGAATTAATCCCAATAACATGAATCTATGTCATTACTTTGACCATTTTCTGACACCTGGACAAAATGCAGAGATGCTTCTAAATAATTCGATAAAAGAATGCCAACTTTAACGATAAAATCATTTAGCACATGCAGACTGTATCACTATTTTCAAATTTACAAATACTATTTACAAATAAAACCCAAGGGAAAAAACTATTTACAAATAAAAAACAAGTATCTATATATGCCATTGCTTGTCGCACTTAAACTATTATTCAACACACACACAGTGTGCAGTTGCAAAGGCCATTTCCGCCTGGAATCTGCGGAACCCCTCTGTCTTTCTGAGAATCAGAATGGTTATCTATAATCAAGGGAAAAGACAGTCATTAAAATCTTATCACACATTACAATCTGTGCATTAAATGTGGAATTGGTAACTGCATAATTCACACACTATATTTTCAAATCTATCATTAGCTCTTGAATTATTATTGTGTTCTTCACAAAACGTGATTTACCTCAGGTGTCATGACTGCATGCGAAGGGCTAGATAAATCTGTTTTTCCAATGCCAAAACAGCGACATTCCTTGTAGCGAGAGTGTCAGGCAACGCGTCATACTCGCAGTTCAGCCGCGACTGACTGGATGAGCGTCTGGAAGCTGCCAGTCTGATCACGGCCATTCGACTGGTTATATTGGGATAACAGTCCCCAAAACATCAATCATACTAAAGAACATAATCATATCAACAGATGCATAATAAATGAGCTAGAAAGGGAGGAACACAAAACACAAAAACTGTCAAAAATCAATGGTTTCTGAAACTTGCTGTAGGAGCCAGCGTATAGTCTCCTATGTGTTTTATGTTTATGGTCTCATTCATAATATTCACAGCACTAGTATCGCAGGTGGTGGGCGTGTCCACCGGAGTTTGGGCGGAAGGGATAGTGGTCTATATGTTTGCTTCACTGGATCAGCTGGGTTTTATGGCTTTGACAGAGAGAGGCTGGGAGCGAACACTTTCTGTTGACCGCACTCGCGCACTTCCGCACTTACATGCAATTCTTATAACTTGGAAACTGCAGTGCCTGTTGTACTTTTGTGTCGAAGTGAAATAAATGATTGAAATGAGATCGTCAGTTGCTGCGCGTCACAGTGCTTAGCCCCTCGCGGCTGCAATTTTTTGTTTTGCGTGTTCTACAGCCGCTATACCTCCTAAAGGCAGACCACCTGACAACTAGCCAGCCACTGAGAGGTCACGTGACATGCCAGTGGCAGCTCCTGCCAGCCAGCTGAAGATTGAACCCCTATTGCAAATGCACTCTGGCATATATACTCAACAAAGTGATTATAGTGAAGATTTAGCACTCTTCTACAATGGCCACTAACAACTATACAGATTCTTCGGTTGTCACAGATCTTCCAGTGGTACCAGGCCTGAATATTACATTAGCTGAGGAAGTTTTCATCATGGCAGATGATGTAGTGAATACATTAAGCCTTACATTAACTAAAGTTGATAGTATTTCTGAAAGAAAGTCTAAAATATAGCTTGACTAAGTGATGCAACTCTGCCGTGTCCTCTATCAGTAGTCTATGAACACTGATCGAATACGTTTTTTTCTCGAAACGCAACGACTTTATTCTCGAAATGTAATGAGTTTATTCTCAAGATTGTAATTCGACTTTTTTCTCGAAATTGAACACGTTTTTTCTCGAAACACGACTTTATTCTCGATATTTAATGAGTTTATTCTCAAAATTGTAATTTCGACTTTTTTCTCGAAATATAACGAGTTTAATCTCGCATTATAATGACTTTAATCTCGAGATGGTTTTATTTTTTATTATTGCTTGGCCCTAATCCTCTTCCGTAGCCTACTATTATGATTTATTATGATGTAGCCTATTGATATTAATTTCAGCGGTGGCAAAGTCAAAGCACCAAAAACGTTTTGGTTGGCAGGCGACTTAGTTAAGGCCTATTGAACCGAGAGAGAGAAATCGGTTCCAAATAAAACAAAAGATTATTGGAAACCATTTTACAAGAAATTGTGAATTCAATGTTACTTTTTTGTGATTATTTGTAAAATTAACTAGCAATATTTTAGTGCAAATTGTTGCAAAGTAAATCCTACATCAGTTTTTTTTTTCTCTTTCTCGTGCTATTATACTTACATTAAAGCCCTTCAGCTCTTTACTTCGGTCGGGTGGAAAACTAGCTTGTTTAATGTCTGTCTCAGAGAGGAGATGTGATTCTACATCAACAGGGCGAGGGACAGGCGTGCCCGCGACTCTTTTGAGGGGAATTTAGAGCTTGTTACGGGCAGCGATAATCACTGGCATGTTCGAACCGCAGATAAATCTCTCCAGCTGGTCAAGAAAGAAAACAGGGAGAGGAAGGATTCCCGCTCTTACGGACGTCAGCGATGATGTAACATTTGGCGCGCGTCTTTGTGCACTTGTCGAGCAAACGGAGGCTCATTTGGAGAAAATTTAGTATTGAGAGTTGATGGAGAACGCGGGAATGTGTTTTGATGGCGACCACGCCAGAGGATTCTTAGAAATATGGGTTTGAAAACGTTTAAATCATTTTTCAGGCCTAATTTAAACATCTTAAGCAACTGTCGTAAAACCATTAACAAACCCATGTAGGATGCACTCTTCCCCGCCAGTTCCACTCGTAAACACCACCACAGTGAGTTAGATAAATGTTTTGATACTTCGTCTTTTTAACACTGATCCTATTGGAGTCGGGACACAGATACAGATGTTCTAGAAAAAATGACACTTTTTTTGTGTGTGGCTTGATGAACGTGTCTGATTCTTTGTTATAAAGTTTCGGATTTCAAAGTCGTTCTATTTTATTATGGAATTTAACAATAAATATCATTTTTACTTTTTTGGTGTGGCGTGACTTATTGCTGTAACGGCTCAGTTCAAGCGGCTCTTGACTAAATTCCATTTCTTTCTTTTTGCTACTAGTTTCTAAATAATCATGGCTGAAAATTAGAAGGAATGATAAAAGATATAGAACAACATACTAACGAATCATGTCTCGTGTAATCGCTCAAACTGAGAAAGCTTCAGACCAATGGTTCATTTACCTCAAAAAAGTCATTCAATGACAATAAACTCATTAGACAGTTAGATAAATAAACTCATAAGACAGTTAGATAATGTATTTTTATTTTTATATATATATATCTGAACAAATCTCTAAAGTTTTTATTTCAGCCATTTACATGTTAAAACCACTGAATTGGAGTAAAAACATAAGTATAAAATGAAAACTTATGACACATAAAACATCTTGTGTGTTTCCATGGTTTCTACTACGGAAGTAAAACCGGAAATCGAGGTTAACGCTGATATGACTACGACAGTCGGCGCAATGACATGGGCCATCACTGGTTAAAATTGTGGATTTCTCTGGATTTAAAAATTCTTGAAAACATTTGCAAAAATATATTACATTATTCTAGTGGTTTTCAGATATTTTAAAGGTGCTACATGTAACTTTTCTACTAAAACTAATCCTTTTTTTATTGCCTATGTGTGAAGGGGTTGTAATCACACATTACAATGATCCACTTGTCGAGTTTTGCTATTACCTCTGAAGGCCAGTATTCCTATTTCTCTGTGAAGGCTCCAGGTGGGATTTACCGCGCGAAATCCATCGGATGTGACGTGCATGCGCTCTCCCGAGCCTCTCTCCTTTCTGTAGACGGTCAGGGAGTTACGTCCAGTCAAAGGCACACGTTTTTCGGCTTATATCTCGGTCAATCTTTGATGAATATTCCCAAGACTCCTCCTCCCCCGAATTTGAGCTCTGGGTCTTCTGTTCCAGATATTCGAGAGATTTTCTTCTGAGATCGTGACGTCACTGGCGTCCGCAATTTTGCAGCGCGGCCGATGGTTTTCGGCTAATATCTCCGCGAAAACACCACCAAAAATGATGAAACTTATATAGTTCTTTTCAGCTCGACTAGACGATTCCAACGAGCTCAGAATGCGTCGAGCATTCGCAGAGATATTTGCGTAATAGACGGTATTGCCTATGAGTTCGAGCACGAGTGCTCTTGTAAAAATTGGTTGCAATCTGAAACATCACCGCTAGAGGCCGCTAAAAACGACATATAGCCCCTTTAATAAACAATCTTACAAATGTCTTCAACAACCTGGGATAGTCCTCATTCCACCCTATAAATTATTTTCTGGATCCGCCCCTGGTGAGGAGCAGGGCTGCAGGTGCAGTGTCAGCGCCCCCTGGCTGTGGAGCTGCAGCAGACGCACAAACTCCTCCGGCATCTTGTGCATGCGGGGGTGCGGGCGCTTCAGGTCGTAATAATGGTATGGAATCGGCTGCCCCTGCAGGTCGCTGTCGAACGGCCAGAATCCGTAAATGTGAACATTCTCACACATTTCCAGTGCAGTGCTGATTAAGAGGAACCCCGTGGAGAGGCGCACCTCCTGCAGGCCACGCCCCTTCCAGAACCGGTCCAGTGTCCGCAGGTAAGAGGGGCTGAAGAACACCACCGGTTGCTGAGGTCGGATTGGCTGGAGGACTTTGAGTGTTTTGATTGACACTGGTGTGCAGAACGTGTAGGCGAAGGCAGGAATAACGAGGGCTGCGTTTCCATACGCACTGACCCGCTCCACCAACGGATCCGGATTCTTCTCCAGGTTTTTGTATCTACAGAAACACCGTAATGAACGCTAATGACAGAACACTAGATCACATATGTGTACACCATGGAAATATGTCTCTGTTACCCATCTGTCAGTCACTACGTTATTTTGCCTGACAAATGGGGTCTCACTTGAGAGTTTTATAAAAACGGCCAATGGAATTGGTGACTGGAATTTGCATGCCAAGCCACTCCCCAGTACATATGGGTATATAAGATGGCGGCCCACATCCACTCATTCAACCGATCTCTCTAGACTGGTGAAGTACACATCTTATTTACCCATATGTACGGGGGAGGGGCTTGGCATGCAAATTCCACTCGTCAATTCCATTGGCCGTTTTTATTGAACTCAGAGTTGATTGGGGCTCCCAAGTGAGACCACATTTGTCAGTCGATATAATGTCTTTCTGTTTATTTGTTAGGCCTATCAATTTACTACAAAGTTTTATATGAACAGGTAACAATGAACAATATGTTTATAGCATTGAATAACCTTGTTTAATATTTCTACATACACAACTGTTGTTATTTTGAAAATGAATTAGTTTGTTAATATTAGATTATGCATAATGATTTACAAAACAA
>CM060638.1:29281061-29303561 GCA_030578275.1 Meda fulgida
TTCCCATAGCAATAAATCATAGCAATAAAACCTGGCCTGAACCCGAACTCCTCCAGTGTACGCCAGAGATAGCCATGCTCAACCCGATCAAACGCCTTTTCCTGGTCTATGGAAATAAGACCAGTGTTTAAACTCAATAACCTAGAGACTTCCAAAATATCTCGAATTAAAAATGTTATGAAAGATGGACCTATTAGGCACTCAGTATGTCTGATCATGATGAATGACCCTACCTGTCACGGTTCTGTCACAGCTATTCTGGTTATTCTTGGTTTGGTGACAGAGCCGTGACATTCCTGGTCTTGTGTTTGTGTATGGTCTTGTTTACTGTGAGTGTATGGCTGTCTTGAGTTCTCTGTGTGCCATGTGCTCTTGTGGATTGTCTAACCCCTCCCACCTTGTTACCTCGTTATTGGATTATTGGCTTCACCTAGTTTCCCTCGTTACCCTCTTTGTTTGCTTTCCTATTTAGTCTCCCTTGTGTTTGCTGTCCTGTGCTCGTTCATTGTTAAAGTTGGGTGTTGAGTTGTTAGTAGTTCTGTGCCTGTCATGTTCCTGGATTTATTACTTAGTTCTTGAGACCTGGAATTCCTTTGTTTGTTTGATTAATGTTTTACTTAATTAAAACACTTCTTCACCTCTGCACTTGAGTCCTCACACTATTCTCCGCAGCCCCCCGTGACACTACCAACTACCTCCCTCAGTCTTATTGCCAAAACCTTAGATAACATTTTTAAATCAGTGCACAGAAGTGAAACGGGTCGCCAATTCTTTATATCCTTTAGATCTCCCTTCTTTGGCAGCAGGGTTATGACTGTCCTTCTGCAGCTCAACAGTAGCAAGTCATCAGCCAGACTCTCATTGAGGACTGCAAGCAAATCATCCCCTATTACTGACCAAAACATCTTGTAAAAGTCGATGGGGAGACCATCCACTCCAGGTGCCCAGCCACATCCCATGCTCTGCAGTGCAATCTGCAATTCTCCTGTGGAAATGGGCTTCTGAAGCTTAGCATTAACTTCATCCGGCACTTTCGGCAACCCTGTATGAAACGAACTGGCTGACTCGTCCACTTCTGGGCTCTCACTCCTATACAACTCTGAATAAAAAGACACCGCCCTTTTTCTAATTTCCTTAAGTCAAGTATATTTATATTGCGCTTTTCACAATATAGATTGTATCAAAGCAGCTTCACAGTATCAATCAAATAACATAACAATGTTTGTTTCTTAGTGGAAAAAAACATCCACGTTTGGTAGGGCTGATCAATGGTATTAATGCTTGGTTAATTAATTTGAATATCCCCAACTGAGCAAGCCAAAGGCAACAGTGGCAAGGAACCGAAAAACTCCATCAAGTGGCCTACTGGTGTCCTAAAACTCCATCAGGTGACCTACTGGTGTCCTAAAACTCCATCAGGTGACCCACTGGTGTCCTAAAACTCCATCAAGTGACCTACTGGTGTCCTAAAACTCCATCAAGTGACCTACTGGTGTCCTAAAACTCCATCAAGTGGCCTACGGGTGACCTAAAACTCCATCAGGTGACCCACTGGTGTCCTAAAACTCCATCAAGTGACCTACTGGTGTCCTAAAACTCCATCAAGTGACCTACTGGTGTCCTAAAACTCCATCAAGTGGCCTACTGGTGACCTAAAACTCCATCAGGTGACCCACTGGTGTCCTAAAACTCCATCAGGTGACCCACTGGTGACCTAAAACTCCATCAGGTGACCCACTGGTGTCCTAAAACTCCATCAAGTGACCTACTGGTGTCCTAAAACTCCATCAGGTGACCTACTGGTGTTCTAAAACTCCATCAAGTGACTTAATGGTGTCTTAAAACTCCATCAGGTGACCTACTGGTGTCCTATAACTCCATCAGGTGACCTACTGGTGTCCTAAAACTCCATCAAGTGACTTAATGGTGTCCTAAAACTCCATCAAGTGACTTAATGGTGTCTTAAAACTCCATCAGGTGACCTACTGGTGTCCTAAAACTCCATCAGGTGACTTAATGGAGAGAAAAAAAAACCTTGGGAGAACCCAGGCTCAGTCGGGGGCCAGTTCTCCTCTGGCGTTTATGAACTATAGGCCGGATTTACAGTAACTGTAATTTGATACAGAATTTTGTTTTATTTTATCACTTCGGAGTGGGTACGCGAACCGGAATCACAATCTGTAGAGTGGGAAAGGGATCCTTCACAGGGAGAGGCTCTTGTTATGTCTGTTCCAGTTGTTGAGTATAGCGAGTGAATATATATCGACTTTGACCATTCTTTTTTTCTAGACCAAAGAAGAACTTAGTCGGGCCATCCATCTGCTCAATACTCTGAAATCGAGAGCGGACCAACGCACCTTGTGCTTTAACCCCTAACAGCTCATCTAAAATCTTCTTTTTGGATTTGAGGAGCTCAATATGCCCTCGATTTCCTGTGGACGCTGCTGAGTTATGCAGTTCCACAATTTCAATCTCTAGGTCTCTCACTGACCGGGAAATTTCCCTAGAAACATTGAGTGTGTACTGCCGGCACAGTTGCTGTATTTCTACTTTACCATAATCCCACCACTGTCGTAAAGATCTATATTCATGTTTCTTCAGCCCAAACTGTTTCCAAAAATATATAACCGTCTCAATAAAAGCCTTATCTTGCAACAATAAGACGTTAAAGTGCCAGTAAGCACTTTTGGGTTTTATATTTGCTATGTAAATATAGCACTGTAGGCACTGTAATTTGCTCTGGCCCCCTTCCTGTTCGCAGGAGTGATGAGATAGTTAGCAGATTGGCCTCACTCAATGGTTGGTTGTCTAAGTGGTGTCCGTTGAATAATATAGAATTTATAGACAATTGGAAAAGTTTTTGGGGCAAGCCTGACCTGTTGAAAAGAGATGGTATTCATCCCTCCTGGGATGGTGCTGCTCTTCTCTCTAGTAATTTGGCTCATAGTCTTAGAGCTCAAACATGACAATCTGGGGCTCAGGTCAGGAAGCAGACAGACTGGCTAAACCGACCGTCTGCTAGCGGCCTCGCGTCACTAAGGTCAGGTAATCCCATCACATAGAGCCTCTTTCACCTAGATATCATCATATAGAGACTGTGTCTGTTCCCCGAATTTGGAAATCCAAAAGACGCCAGGTAAAAAATGTAATTGATGTTCAACAAATAAAAAACAGATATAATACAGATGAGCAAATGATAAAGCTTGGGTTGCTGAATATTCGATCCCTTACTTCAAAATCGCTCATAGTTAATTATATGATTTCAGATTATAATCTAGATGTGCTGTGTATGACAGAAACCTGGCTAAAACCAAACGATTACATTACTTTAAATGAGTCAACCCCACAAGATTACTGTTATAAACATGAACCTCGTCTAAAACACAAAGGGGGAGGTGTTGCTGTAATTTATAGTAATATTTTCAAAACCACTAAGAAATCTATTTTTAAATATACTTCTTTTGAAGTGTTGGTGCTTAATGTAAAAATATATAGTGTAAACGATAAATCACGTTTGAGATTTCTGCTGGCTACTGTATACAGGCCACCAGGGCACCATAAAGATTTTATCAAAGAATTTGCGGACTTTCTATAAGAATTAGTATTGGCTAACGATAAAGCACTAATTGTTGGTGGTTTTAATATACATGTAGGTAATGAAAAAGATGCATTGGGATTGGCAATTAAAGACATTGTAAACTCAATTGGAGTTAGACAACACATGTCAGGACCCACTCATTGTCGTAATCATACTCTAGATATAATATTATCACATGGAATAGATGTTGATGCCGTTGAAATTCTGCAGCAGAGCGATGACATCTCAGACCATTATCTAGTCTCATGTAAATTACATTTAGCCAAGGCTACAAAGCCGACTCCGTGTTATAAATATGTTAGACCTATAACTTTTGCCACTAAAGATTGCTTTATCAATAATCTTCCTAATCAGTTTCATCATCTCAGCATCCCGGATAGCTTAGAAGAACTTGATATTGCAACAGAAACTTTTAACTCTCTCTTTTCCAGCACTTTAGACGCAGTTGCTCCGTTGCGCTTAAAGAAGATTAAAGAAAATAGTCCAACACCGTGGTACAACGAGCACACTCACACACACACTCACTCTCTCTTTCTCACACACACACACACACACACACACACACACAGGCCCTAAAGAGAGCAGCCAGAAAAATGGAGCGCAACTGGAAGAAAACAAAACTAGAGGTATTTTGGATTTCATGGAAAGAGAGCTCGATTGCTTACAGAGAGGCTTTAAAAGCTGCTAGATCTGCTTATTTTTCAACCCTATTAGAAGAAAATAAACATAATCCTAGGTATTTATTTGAAACAGTGGCTAAACTAACGAAAAAGAAAGCTTCAAGCACAGAAGTTTCAGGCCAACACAGTAATGACTTTATGAACTTAGAACACTTATAAGATTGATAATATCAGGGACAAAATTATAACTATGCAACCGTCTACTACAGTGTCGCATCAGGGAGTGCATTGTAGTCTCCCTGAGGAAAATTTTAATTCATTTGTTGCTATAGGAGAGGAAGAATTCTGCAAACTCGTTAATTCATCTAAATCGACAACTTGTATGTTAGACCCTATACCGACTAAGCTACTGAAAGAGATGCTTCCAGAGATCATAGATCCTCTTCTTAATATCATTCATTCGTCTTTGTCTCTAGGATACGTACCAAAAACCTTTAAGCTGGCTATGATAAAACCGCTTGTTAAAAAACACAACTTGATCCTTCAGAATTAGTCAATTACAGGCCGATCTCAAATCTGCCTTTTCTGTCAAAGATATTAGAAAAAGCAGTATCCTCACAACTGTGTTCCTTTCTTGAAAGAAATGATATCTGCGAGGATTTTCAGTCAGGATTTAGACCGCACCATAGTACTGAGACAGCTCTCATTAGAGTTACAAATGATTTACTTTTATCATCCGATCGTGGTTGTATCTCTCTATTAGTGTTACTTGATCTTAGTGCTGCATTTGACACAATTGACCACAACATTCTTTTAAATAGACTAGAAAACTATGTTGGCATTAGTGGAATTGCACTAGCATGGTTTAAATGCACGCTTAATAATCAAACTACAGCTGGTCCAAAACGCTGCAGCTCGAGTTCTTACTAGAACCAGGAAATATGACCATATTAGCCCGGTTCTGTCAACACTGGCCACATTGGCTACATTGGCTTTTTAAAATATTGCTGATTACTTATAAAGCACTAAATGGTTTAGCTCCGCAGTACTTGCGCAAGCTCTTAACGCATTATAGTCCTTCACGTCTATTGCGATCTCAAAATTCGGGCCAGTTGATAATACCTAGAATATCAAAATCGACTGCTGGCGGTAGATCCTTTTCCTATTTAGCACCAAAACTCTGGAACAGTCTTCCTACCATTGTCCGGGAAGCAGACACACTCTGTCAGTTCAAAGATTAAAAACACATCTCTTTGACCTAGCATACACATAATATATTATAGACTTCTATAATTCAATGTTAGGCTGCATAGATTAGCTCAGCCGGAACTGGGAACACTTCCCTTAAATCCTGATGTACTCGTTACATCATCATAAGAAGAATGGCATCTACGCTAATTTTAGTGTCTTTGTTTATCCCGAGGTTTTCCCGCAGCCTACCGGATCCAGGCCGTATCCAGATCTGACTAGGACCTGCGTCACACACACACACACACACACACACACAAACAGCAGATCTGACTAGGACCTGCGTCTCACACACACACACACACACACACACACACACACACACACACACACACACACTCCAGATCTGATTAGGACCTGCGTCACACACACACACACACACACACACACATTCCAGATCTGACTAGGACCTTCGCCTTGACACACACACACACACACACACACACACACTCCAGATCTGACTAGGACCTTCGCCTGGACACACACACACACACACACACACACACACTCACACACTCACACACTCCAGACCTGACTAGGAGCTTCGCCTGGACACGATGACAATGCAGTGCTGAAGTCCACTAGCCTCTCCCTATGGAGGATCCTCTCCCACTCTACAGATCAAGCGCTGTGAGGAATTCGGTTCGTGTACCTAACCCCCAGTGATCAAATTAAATAAAATGATGTATTTATAGGCAAGACAATTTATAATTTATAAATTTATAGACAAGACAAGCAGTTTGTTTAGGTATGATTTTTAGGGAATTACAAACCTGCGCACATATATTCACACACACATAACTATAGAATCAGCTCTTAATGCACATGTGAACATCAGCGTTTCTTACAGGTTCAGCTTAAAGTCTGTTCAGAGAGAACGCCGGCGTCTCAGCGGCCCCTCATTCAATAACACATGATCATTTCAACAGAAGTGAATCAATCAAAACTAGCTTTAGCTGGAAAATAACATTATTCAAGAACCACTATAAAGCCAAAACAATCTGTTACCTTAAATTATATGTTTATCTCTGTAAAGCTGCTGTGAAACAATCTACATTGTTAAAAGTGCTATATAAATGAAGATGACTGGACTATAGAGAGAGAACTGATACTGGAGTCGACTGTAGACTCGTGGAGGTGTAAACTTAGCTAACGTCAATATAATAGACGCGCTACAGTATAAGAATTATTGGTAGTCAGGTTAAGAAAATACTACAACAATGCGATATTCCAATATTTGCATTAAAACAGATGGATGAATTTTTTTTTCATATTGGTTATGTTGTGTGTGTTAAACAAGTGCAGTGGAAAAGAAGTTCCCCCTGGGGACAATAAAGTTAATCAGTCAATGGAAACAGAAACTCACAGACTTCAGAACAAACATATTCAGGAGTTCCTGAAAAATTCCAGAGTATCAAACTCTGTTATCCTAAAATACCAAATGTTTCATGAGATGATTCCGGATGTCTACATGCACTAGTGTTGCTCAAAAACTAAACTTCTTGGTGGAAGGATACAAAGACGCAGCAATAAATAACTTTATTGAATGTGCAACTGAACATACACTCTTAAAAATAACGGTTCCAAAATAGGGGTCATAGAAGAACCATTTTGGTCCCCAAAAAAACTTTTAGTGAATTGTTCTAAAAAGAACAATTTTCTGAGATGATTTGGCGCTCATTCCACCTAGTTTCAGCTCAAAAATCCAAAAGTCAATTTTTTATTAACTTTGAGAAAGGTTTGTGTAAGATAAATAATCATTCTGTTCAATTTAATGTAATGGTTCTTTATCTGCATCATTGACTCCATAAAGAACCATTTGGTTCCACAAAAGTTTATTTATAGTGGAAAAGGGTTCTTTAGATTATTAATATATTCAAAAAATGGTTCTTTTTAGAACGATCCACTAAAAGGTTTTTTGGGAACCAAAATGGTTCTTCTATGACCCCTATTTTGGAACCGTTATTTTTAAGAGTGTACAAGTGGTTCCTGTAGCTCAAATAGCAGATCATCATACCAAGATCATCAGTACGATCCAGAAATACATCAACCGGAGAAAAGTGTAAACATTGAACACTATGCAAGTCACTTTTTGACCTGCCAAAAGCAGAAGCATGCATGTGACGAGGTTAAAGACACACCTGTTCAGCTCGTGCTCAGTTCGGTTTGATTTGTACGGGCAGCTCATGTAATCTGACAGCTCCTGCGAGAACCTCTTGAGTTCTATACTGAGAGGGAAACAAAGGCATTTCATTCACTTGTCAATTCTCTGAAATATCAGGATCGCTGTTGATCTTCATTCTCACGCACCTTTTGGCCGGCTTGATAACGGAAAACTTGCGTCTGAGTTTTGCGCAGCGCAGCCGCTGAAGCGCCTCTGTCATCGCATCTCTGAAAGAAAAAGAGCATATGTAATGTTTTTGCATGTCTACATTATGATTATCAATATAATCAAAAGTGCTGATAAACCTGTTGCACACAATCTATTACATTCTTGTTGCGCCTGTAGGTTCTGTCTTATGGGTTTCTCATCACTCTTAAAAATAAAGGTTTCAGAAAATATGCATATTTACTTTCAGCAAAGAACCCTATTCTTTTAGGGTTGTTTTCAAGGGTTCCTCGATGTTTAATTTCTACAGAACTATAAGAGAATCAAAAGATTTCATATGACACCAGACCCATTTTGTCTCTATTTGGGTCTTTAATAAAAAATAAATAATCCATCTATTCACTTTTTGAGCATCAACCGGTAAATTTAATTTCCTACTTAAATGAATTGTCATATCAGCCTGTGGCCGGAGACTGGTCCCCACTGAAGCTGGTGATCTGGATGGGAGACTCCTGCTGGAAGAGGTGTTAGTGAGGCCAGCAGGGGGCGCTCTAACTGTGCTCTGCGTGGGAGAGGTGTTAGTGAGGCCAGCAGGGGCGCTCTCCCTGTGCTCTGTGTGGGAGATGTGTCAGTGAGGCCAGCAGGGGGCGCTCTCCCTGTGCTCTGTGTGGGACAGGTGTTAGTGAGGCCAGCAGGGGGCGGTCTCCCTGTGCTCTGTGTGGGAGAGGTGCTAGTGAGGCCAGCAGGGGGCGGTCTCCCTGTGCTCTGTGTGGGTGAGGTGTTAGTGAGGCCAGCAGGGGGCGCTCTCCCTGTGCTCTGTGTGGGAGAGGTGTCAGTGAGGCCAGCAGGGGGCGCTCTCCCTGTGCTCTGTGTGGGATAGGTGTCAGTGAGGCCAGCAGGGGGTGCTCTCACTGTGCTCTGTGTGGGTGAGGTGTCAGTGAGGCCAGCAGGGGGCGCTCTCCCTGTGCTCTGTGTGGGAGATGTGTCAGTGAGGCCAGCAGGGGGCGCTCTCCCTGTGCTCTGTGTGGGACAGGTGTTAGTGAGGCCAGCAGGGGGCGGTCTCCCTGTGCTCTGTGTGGGAGAGGTGTCAGTGAGGCCAGCAGGGGGCGCTCTCCCTGTGCTCTGTGTGGGAGATGTGTCAGTGAGGCCAGCAGGGGGCGCTCTCCCTGTGCTCTGTGTGGGAGAGGTGTTAGTGAGGCCAGCAGGGGGCGGTCTCCCTGTGCTCTGTGTGGGAGAGGTGTTAGTGAGGCCAGCAGGGGGCGCTCTCCCTGTGCTCTGTGTGGGAGAGGTGTTAGTGAGGCCAGCAGGGGGCGCTCTCCCTGTGCTCTGTGTGGGTGAGGTGTTAGTGAGGCCAGCAGGGGGCGCTCTCCCTTTGCTCTGTGTGAGAGGGGTGTTAGTGAGGCCAGCAGGGGGCGCTCTCCCTGTGCTCTGTGTGGGAGAGGTGTTAGTGAGGCCAGCAGGGGGCGCTCTCCCTGTGCTCTGTGTGGGAGAGGTGTTAGTGAGGCCAGCAGGGGGTGCTCTCCCTGTGCTCTGTGTGGGAGAGGTGTTAGTGAGGCCAGCAGGGGGCGCTCTCCCTGTGCTCTGTGTGGGTGAGGTGTTAGTGAGGCCAGCAGGGGGCGCTCTCCCTTTGCTCTGTGTGAGAGAGGTGTTAGTGAGGCCAGCAGGGGGCGCTCTCCCTGTGCTCTGTGTGGGAGAGGTGTTAGTGAGGCCAGCAGGGGGCGCTCTCCCTGTGCTCTGTGTGGGAGAGGTGTTAGTGAGGCCAGCAGGGGGCGCCCTCCCTGTGCTCTGTGTGGGAGAGGTGTTAGTGAGCCAGCAGGGGGCGCTCTCCCTGTGCTCTGTGTGGGAGAGGTGTTAGTGAGGCCAGCAGGGGGCGCTCTCCCTGTGCTCTGTGTGGGAGAGGTGTTAGTGAGGCCAGCAGGGGCGTTCTCCCTGTGCTCTGTGTGGGTGAGGTGTTAGTGAGGCCAGCAGGGGGCGCTCTCCCTGTGCTCTGTGTGGGAGAGGTGTTAGTGAGGCCAGCAGGGGGCGCTCTCCCTGTGCTCTGTGTGGGAGAGGTGTTAGTGAGCCAGCAGGGGGCGCTCTCCCTGTGCTCTGTGTGGGAGAGGTGTTAGTGAGGCCAGCAGGGGGCGCTCTCCCTGTGCTCTGTGTGGGAGAGGTGTTAGTGAGCCAGCAGGGGGCGCTCTCCCTGTGCTCTGTGTGGGTGAGGTGTTAGTGAGGCCAGCAGGGGGCGCTCTCCCTGTGCTCTGTGTGGGAGAGGTGTTAGTGAGGCCAGCAGGGGGCGCTCTCCCTGTGCTCTGTGTGGGACAGGCGTTAGTGAGGCCAGCAGGGGGCGCTCTCCCTGTGCTCTGTGTGGGAGAGGTGTTAGTGAGGCCAGCAGGGGGCGCTCTCCCTGTGCTCTGTGTGGGTGGGGTGTTAGTGAGCCAGCAGGGGGCGCTCTCCCTGTGCTCTGTGTGGGAGAGGTGTTAGTGAGGCCAGCAGGGGGCGCTCTCCCTGTGCTCTGTGTGGGAGAGGTGTTAGTGAGGCCAGCAGGGGGCGCTCTCCCTGTGCTCTGTGTGGGACAGGCGTTAGTGAGGCCAGCAGGGGGCGCTCTCCCTGTGCTCTGTGTGGGAGAGGTGTTAGTGAGGCCAGCAGGGGGCGCTCTCCCTGTGCTCTGTGTGGGTGGGGTGTTAGTGAGCCAGCAGGGGGCGCTCTCCCTGTGCTCTGTGTGGGAGAGGTGTTAGTGAGGCCAGCAGGGGGCGCTCTCCCTGTGCTCTGTGTGGGAGAGGTGTTAGTGAGGCCAGCAGGGGGCGCTCCACCTGTGCTCTGTGTGCGGGCGTTAGGACCCCCACACATTTTATTTTAAAATGCGCCACTTTGTCTGGCTCTGATACAGCGGCCGCAGCCTCTCTGTAATCTCCACCCTGCAGACCTGCAGACATGGGCAGTATTTCAATTAAATGTCTTTTTAAATACGTATTTATTTACTTTGGTGTGTTTTGTAATTTGTATTTTGCAGGTGTGGGAAAGATAAAATGTAGTTTGTAACAAAATATTTTGAGGGAGTGTATTTAGAGTATTTCAAATACTTAAATACTTAAGAAAAATCACCATAGTAAATGATTTTGCCAAGTTGGTTGTACTTAAAAACAACTAGCCCAAATGACAATGGTTTAGTTTTCTCTTTTGTAGCATAGTTGTGTTATTGCTACTATTTTTGTTACCGACCTTTCAATAAAGTTCCTCATTAAAACTGTTAGTGCACATAACATATAGATGTATGGCTGTTTCCCCTCCCTTAGCCAGTGGTGAGGAAATGTCTCTCTGCACTTATTCAAGCCTTAAGGCACGAGTAGAGTAACGGTGATAATATGGCTAGTAGCCCACATCAAACACGTTTTGCTATTAAGGGCAGCCTACCACACCACTGATGTGAACTCAGCTATACATGCCATTTACGTCAGAGGGAGCTATTTCAGGCCCTGTAGAGGGCAATTCCTACGAATTTTACGAGGTGGCTAATTCGTAACAATTCATACGACCTCACTCATATTTTACGAGTTGCTAAATACAAATGACCTACCCCTGACCCCGCCCCTAAACCTACCCATCACGTGGGTTTAGACAAATCGGACGAATCTGTACGAGTGAGGTCGTATGAGTTTGTACGAATTAGCCACCTTTTAATCACTCGTACAAATTCCTACGAATTGGTCGTGAGATAGCGTTGCAGATGCCCATACTTTTTTATTTTGCTACTTCGCCATTTTGAATTGACACATTTCTCATATTTGTGTTATTGCTGTGTTATTGACCTTTCAGCAATAAAACAAAAGACTTAAGATTTTTGTGGGAATATTTTTGTATTTTCAAAATACTAATTACTTGTATTTTATTTAAATACATTTTTCACATCAGTATTTTGTTTATATATTATTTACTATTATCGTATACCTTGGGCCATCACAAGCTGATAAAGACCACCCCCAACTCGCCCCATTTGGTCTCAGGGGCCAAAAAACACCCTTTTTGGAAAAAGCAATATTAAGGCACTGCAGCTACACTGTAAAAAATGATTGTGATTTTAACAGTAAAATACTGTAAAAATTCTTTAGTGAAAAACTGTTAATTGGTTAACAGAAAGTTTCTTTACTATATAAGGTAAATAACTGTGATAGATCTAATGGTACATTTAATGTAATTTTACTGTAAAATACCATTAAATTTACAGTTTTTGAATGTGAAAAACAACTCGTATAATTTACAGTGAAAAACGTAAATTGACATTCCCACAATTCCCTGCATGACGCTTCGCATTTGATGTATTTTTTGTATTTTTTTCTGTGCAGCTTCTGTGTATCAGTATAAACTTAATTATGAAAAGCTGTTTGAGATGAGTCTTGATTGGTCATGTGACTCTCATCACTGCTGTATTTGTTAATTATCAGTGTATAACAATGGTACAAAACAGATATTAATACTTCACTAGATCGGTAAATTAACATTATATCACATAATGAAGAACGGTTATTACTGAAAATTGTAGGTTTAGTCTGTAAAACCTAATATGTTGCTACCATATTTTATACGGTAAATGTATGGCAACCACAGCTGCCGGTATTTTACCGTAAATTGAACAGATTTAAATGGTCATATAACCCTAAAATTGTGCATGGTGTATCCTGACACATAGGGGAAATAGTGAGCATGCGCAGTCGCTCAGCCATCAGGAAGTGAGTGCTTCTAAAGGGCTTCAATTCTCTAAAGGGCTCGCTGTGTCTATTTCTGTTACTGTCTATGACAAAAACCGCTACTGAACACAAGTTTGACAGTTTAACCTTTCGAGCCATGCTTTTGCGTGCGTGTGTGCGTGTGTGTGTGTGTGCGTGTGCGTGTGCGTGTGTGTGTGTGTGCGTGTGCGTGTGCGTGTGCGTGTGTGTGTGTGTGTGTGTGTGTGTGCGTGTGCGTGTGTGTGTGTGTGTGTGTGTGTGTGTGCGTGTGTGTTCACAAGTGCCAAAACCTTTACAAAGTTTCGTAACATTCCGATTAAGTAAAAAAAGATACTAAAACGAAGAGCAGCCACGAGTTAACGGTTGAGCAGTTCTTGAAGAACAGGATGCACGACAGCTTCAGCAAGAACATGCCAATGAAATGATGATTGCTCGATCGTAATGTTGATTCAGTATACTTGTGTAAATTTCAGCAAGACTTCTATTAATATTGAACAACAAACATGTGCTCAAAAACATCCGTGCGCTGAAACCAGCCGCTGATGAATATCTGTCGCTATTATTCGCATGCATTTCTAGATCCACAAGTTTCCGTTACTCAAAGCGAAACTTCATTTTCATGCAAACAAACATTCGATCTGAACAGAAAACAAGTAGTTGATTTTAGCCCTCAGATCTACTAATAAATCAATATAAGAATTTATTTATTTCCATCGCAAAATGTAATTATATTATTGCCAGGTCTTTAAATATACAAGTACACATGTCTAACTTCTGCAAGTGTCAACTCCGCTATTTTCTGCGATTATCGTCCGCTATTTTCTGTAAAGCTGCTTTGAAACAGTGTGTAGTCTAAGGTGAATACATTCAATGGCACATTGGCAGACTTGAGGAATTAGTTGTGCAATACAGCAACTAGTTCAAACATTTTCACTGCAGTAAATGTGTGGATTATTAGAAGCACAATAGAGTGAAAGTCCTTTATCTCTGATTCAGCGCCTGAGCTGCTCTACTCTCCTGTACACATCTAAAACATTTCTATTCGGATTCAAATTATAATGCCGTTTCCATCTAAACTAATGACAATTACATATCACTTGTGTGTTTCTTAGACTCTTCAGAATGTAACAACTTCATGACAGCATGCACAATATCATATATAGGCTCCTCTATTAGACATCAGTTAGAATAATAATAATAAAAAACTCACTTATTAAGAGAAATCTTTAGGCTACTTAAAAACCGGCAACACGGAGCCCGATTTGATTTAATTTATTAAATAGCGTTTCTTGAATTATAATGAAATATCGAGATAAAAGTGCTCACCTGGACGAGTGTGTGTCGAGTACATAGTAAAACACCACACACACACCCTGAAAGATGACCAGGACCATCAGCAGTGTGAAGAGCCACTGGAGAGACGCCGATGCCATCAGAGAGACACAAGCATGCAGCATGAGTGTGTGTCGCCTTTAACCCCTGCCTCACACACACACACACACACACACACACACACACGTCTACGCCCCTCTTAAACTCGCGCTTATCTGTAAAATGGTCATATGATTTTAAACCCGATATTGACTGTTGTGGATTTTTGTCAGGGAAAATACGATTTTTGTAATTATTATTAGTTTATGTGTAGTTTGACTGTGGGATTGCCTTTGTCGAGAATGGTGTAATTTTCGAAGATAGACGCATTATGTTATCTTAAGATATGGAAGAGCCCTAAAAACACGCAGACATTTGTAACCCAGTGTAGCATATCCTCACTTCATAACATATTTTGGTAAGGCTTTAGATTACAGCCAGGAAAATACTGCGTAATTAAAGCGATTTTACAGTGTAACTTTCTGTTATTAGTGTATCTATAGAAGTCCTTTCATGTAAGTATAAGGGAACAACATGTAAAGTTTGGGGAATAAAGGGGTAACAACCAGGAGAATAAAAAAAGATATTTATAGGCCTACTGTAAGTATTATAGAACTAAGGTATTCTACTATTATGATACAACAGTCACATTTGGGACCAATTTAGCAAGAACATACACTGTGTAGCCTTTTTGTAATAATGGTGTACCATACCAATAGGGCTCTCCCAGTCACGTGACCCCTCGCCGCGTGTCAGCCATTTTGACGGAATACACCCGTCAGCTACTCAGTGGCAATGGATTTATTAGGGGTGGGCCACCTTATAATTTGCCAAAAGAACAATGTATCCATTAATGCCATTTCCCTACCCATTAGTAAATTATCCTATTCATATTTAAATCAGAAAGGCATATTTAAAAAAATATTTAAATCAGAAAATATATTATTTTATAATTAGCCTAAATATCCAATATTTTGCGCTACAGAATTCATATAATTGCGTGTATAATATGGTGTAATAATCTATTATAAGTATATTATTATACTTATAATATAATTGAGTATAATTATTTTTATAAATAGCCTAAATATTACAATACTTTGCGCTACAGTATTGACATAATTGCCTGTATAATATGGTGTAATAATATATTATTAGTATATTAGCAACACAAAAAGGAATTAGGAAACATAGATCCATTTGAAGCACCCAAGTTCTTTTTACAGGCATTAAATGTGTAGAAAAACTTCCTGACATTGAGTTCGGACATTTATAGTACCTATAATAATTTTTAAACTGAGTTTACATTGAAAAACACAAAAAATCACCAATAAGATTAAGTGTATCTTAAATGAATTTGTTGGATCAAGAAAAACGAAATAATATGCAATACTTTTTTATACTGGTCAGGTCAGACCAAATGCCCCTTAAAATGACCCTGCAGGACAGTCCCTGCTCATTATCCGCGACGCTCTGTTGCTTGTCCCCGGTTTTTAAAATAAGCCATGAAAGAATAAAGGCTTTTTATTTATTTTTTTAAAACAAATTAGGCCTACTCGAGTGCCTTGGTTTGCTGAACCACATGCTAGAGCACCGAGATACTGCATTACACCCAGCAGCACTTTTTGCAGTCCTTGTATTTAGCTTACAAATCCCGCGGAGTCTTATTGTGCAAATGGCTATTTGAGGAGATTAAGAGCGTTGTAGCGTTAAACATTATTGAGGACGTCTTTGAAACAATGGATGTTAATTGACTAGAAAGTACTGCACAAAACCAGCACCAAAAGTCCTTTAATTGTAAGTAGTATTCAAGTCACATGTATTTAGCCTAAGTTATATTGATACACCGTTTACCATTTGAAAACTATCATAGTTGGTTCAAAGTAATGAAGCCCAGCGCCATCTACAGGCCATGATGTGAAGTGTAGGCTGGCAACAACACGTGACATGGTGATTTTTGATAATAGTAGAGTACCGGGCAAAAATGGACACATTACTATTTTTTATGTTTTTTAAAGAAGCCTCTTATGCGCTTCAAGCCTGCATTTATTTGATTAAAAATACAGAAAACAATTATTACAATTTAAAATAATGGTTTTCTATTTTAATATAGGCCTACTTAAACATATAATTATTTCGGATGCAAAGCTGAATTTTCAGCATCATTACTAACCCTAACTTCAGTTTCACATGTTCCTTCGGAAATCACTCTAAAATGCTGATTTATTATCAATGTTGGAAACAGTTGTGGAGCGCAATGTTTTTTGGGACCTGTGATACTTTTTTCAGGATTCATTGATGAATAAAAAGTTAAAAGAACAGCATTTAATTAAAATAGATTTTCTTTACTATCAATTTTCATCAATTGAACACATCCTTGCTGAATAAAAGAAAGAAAGAAAATTACTGACCCCAAACTTTTGAACAGTATAGTGGATATTGGTACAAAATATTTCTATTTGAGATGAATGCTGTTCTAACTTTTAAACTCAGAATCCTGAAGAAAAAGTATCAAAGGTTATAAGTATATTAAAATAGAAAACCATTATTTTAGATTGTAGTAATATTTCACGATATTACTGTTTTTAATAAAAGAAATGCAGCCTTGATGAGCATAAGATACTTCTTTCTAAAACATAAAAAATAGTAATGTTTCCAAATTTTTGACCAGAATGTATATAAATATACATATAAATATACATATCTTTTCCAGGGAATTTAGAGCTTGTTACTGGGAGCGATAATCACTGGCGGATTTCTGTCTCCCGAACCGCAGATAAATCTCTCCAGCTGGTCAAGACAGAAAACAGGGAGAGGAAGGATTCCCGCTCTTACGGACGTCAGCGATGATGTAACATTTGGCGCGCGTCTTTGTGCACGTGTCGTCAAGAACGCGGGAATGTGTTTGGATGGAGACTACGGCAGATGATTCTTAAAAATATGGGTTTGAAAACTTTTAAATCATATTTCAGATAAGTTTCATTTTAATTACTTTAAAAATGTCACGTGGCGTAACCAAGTAAAAAGGACTAACACTTTCCATACTCCTTGAATTAATGTGTGTACACATCTTAATCATTATGTTCAAAAGTAAATTTAAATATATTTTAACTCGAAAACACATTAAATACACAAAAATATTCCACTGTATTCCATTTACATTTTAAAATAATATTTATTTGCATGATTTTTCCTACAGTTAGAAGTTAGAAACCCTGTTTGTTGTTGTTTACTTTATTTATACCTGTAGGTAAATTTGTTTTACAGTGCAATGACATTCTATGGCATCCAATACAAAAAACATAAAACACTACACATAAGGTCAGATGAATAAATCATCATAAACTTAGTGAAGTGCTCTCATAAAAGAAAATCTGGCACACAAATACCTTGGTCCCAAGGTATTTGTGTGATTATAAATGCTCTATTTTTTGGCCTTTAATTAAAGTAGGATCACTTGGATGAGTACTTTTCCTAAAATCGATGAGCATATCTTTGGTCTTTAATATATTTAACTGTAGATAAGATTCATCACACCATTTGACAAAATGGTCAATAATTGGACCATGTGAGGTTTCATTCTCCTTCAGTAAACTCAAAATTACTGAGTCATCCGCATATTTTATAATAAATCTGTTCTCATACATGCTTTGACACATGTTAGTATATAAAATAAATAAAAGTGGGGACAGCACACATCCTTGAGGAGACCCTGTAGAGGAACTCATCTGTTCAGATAAGACACCATTAACTTTTACTCTTTGTGTTCTATTAGTCAAGAAATTCAAAATCCAACCAATCAAATTATTGCTTGACACAAACTGATCCAAAAGCCTCTTAATTAAAATGTGTGGTTGAATTGTATTGAACGCCGAAGAAAAGTAAACGAATAAAAGTCTAGCATGTGTCCTCTGTCCATCCAAGTGTCCTAATAGCACATTTAACGTTGTGACTGTAGCGTCCTGTACTCCTATGTGAGGTCTATATGCTGACTGCATAGGGTCCAATTGATGTTCTGTCCACCTCAAAATCTCAGACCGTACTCATTTCTCAAGGATTTCCATTAAAACGGAAGTCAAAGCGACCGGCCTGAAATCATTTATTATCTTAGGGCCTCTACATTTAGGGACAGGAATGACCACCGCATCCTTCCTAAGGATCGGTACATATTGTGTTTTCAGAGACTTATTATAAATTTCATGAAATACAGGGCTCAATTCTTTTGCACACGACTTTAATAGTCTGCCACAAATGCTATCAGGACCTGGGCTTTTATTTGCCTTAACACTCTGAAAGCTTTTTCAACATCCTGAAGGTCAATGTTAAAATGCTGATCATCCATTAACTTAACGCTCAATTCCTGGATTTCTTTACTAAAATTCAAATTGTCAAAACGACAGTAAAAATCGTTTAGTGCATTTGCAAGTTCAAAATCAGAACTAAAACCATTTAAAATAATCTGATTCTGATTACTGCAGTTTGAGTTTTGAAGGCCTACTATGGTTTTCATATTTGCCCATGCGGAGCAGGATTTTTGGATGCCATCTTATTTTCTAGTGTTTCCTTATTATGTATTATGTTTAGTATCATTCACTAAGCTTCACTTTTACACGTTTCTGAATGTTAGTGGAGACATTTGTGTAGTTGTTGTGGAGTTACACTGATCATCTCATCCTCATGTTTACTTCTACACAAGTGTGCAGAGTTCCTGAGGTGTTTATAAGACAGCGCTGACATGTTCTGGTCTATAGTGTTCAGTGCTCGTCTGTGCTCAACCACACACCAGCTTCGGGACAGAACTAACCCATCAAACACACACACACACACCAGCTTATTGGTGGAGAGGAGACCGTGATGAAACCAATTAGTATATATATAAATATATGGGGATGATTAGGAGGCCATGATGGACAGAGGCCACTGGGGCAAATTTGGCCCAGTGGGATTTTTTGTGACCACAGAGATTCAGGGCCTCGGTTTAACAACGCCCCATCACTACTGGGGCGTCAGGACCCACGCAGAGCACAGGGAGAGCGCCCCCTGCTGGCCTCACTAACACCTCACCCACACAGAGCACAGGGAGAGCGCCCCCTGCTGGCCTCACTAACACCTCTCCCACACAGAGCACAGGGAGAGCGCCCCCTGCTGGCCTCACTAACACCTCTCCCACACAGAGCACAGGGAGAGCGCCCCCTGCTGGCCTCACTAACACCTCACCCACACAGAGCACAGGGAGAGCGCCCCCTGCTGGCCTCACTAACACCTCACCCACACAGAGCACAGGGAGAGCGCCCCCTGCTGGCCTCACTAACACCTCACCCACACAGAGCACAGGGAGAGCGCCCCCTGCTGGCCTCACTAACACCTCTCCCACACAGAGCACAGGGAGAGCGCCCCCTGCTGGCCTCACTAACACCTCTCCCACACAGAGCACAGGGAGAGCGCCCCCTGCTGGCCTCACTCACACCTCTCCCACACAGAGCACAGGGAGAGCGCCCCCTGCTGGCCTCACTAACACCTCACCCACACAGAGCACAGGGAGAGCGCCCCCTGCTGGCCTCACTAACACCTCTCCCACACAGAGCACAGGGAGAGCGCCCCCTGCTGGCCTCACTAACACCTCTCCCACACAGAGCACAGGGAGAGCGCCCCCTGCTGGCTCACTAACACCTCTCCCACACAGAGCACAGGGAGAGCGCCCCCTGCTGGCTCACTAACACCTCTCCCACACAGAGCACAGGGAGAGCGCCCCCTGCTGGCCTCACTGACACCTCTCCCACACAGAGCACAGGGAGAGCGCCCCCTGCTGGCCTCACTAACACCTCTCCCACACAGAGCACAGGGAGAGCGCCCCCTGCTGGCCTCACTAACACCTCACCCACACAGAGCACAGGGAGAGCGCCCCCTGCTGGCTCACTAACACCTCTCCCACACAGAGCACAGGGAGAGCGCCCCCTGCTGGCTCACTAACACCTCTCCCACACAGAGCACAGGGAGAGCGCCCCCTGCTGGCCTCACTGACACCTCTCCCACACAGAGCACAGGGAGAGCGCCCCCTGCTGGCCTCACTAACACCTCTCCCACACAGAGCACAGGGAGAGCGCCCCCTGCTGGCCTCACTAACACCTCACCCACACAGAGCACAGGGAGAGCACCCCCTGCTGGCCTCACTAACACCTCTCCCACACAGAGCACAGGGAGAGCGCCCCCTGCTGGCCTCACTAACACCTCACCCACACAGAGCACAGGGAGAGCACCCCCTGCTGGCTCACTAACACCTCTCCCACACGGAGCACAGGGAGAGCGCCCCCTGCTGGCCTCACTAACACCTCACCCACACAGAGCACAGGGAGAGCGCCCCCTGCTGGCTCACTAACACCTGTCCCACACAGAGCACAGGGAGAGCGCCCCCTGCTGGCTCACTAACACCTCTCCCACACAGAGCACAGGGAGAGCGCCCCCTGCTGGCCTCACTAACACCTCACCCACACAGAGCACAGGGAGAGCGCCCCCTGCTGGCCTCACTAACACCTCTCCCACACAGAGCACAGGGAGAGCGCCCCCTGCTGGCCTCACTAACACCTCTCCCACACAGAGCACAGGGAGAGCGCCCCCTGCTGGCCTCACTAACACCTCTCCCACACAGAGCACAGGGAGACCGCCCCCCGCTGGCCTCATTGACACCTCTCCCACACAGAGCACAGGGAGAGCGCCCCCTGCTGGCTCACTAACACCCCTCGGGCGCTTCAGGTCGTAATAATGGTATGGAATCGGCTGCCCCTGCAGGTCGCTGTCGAACAGCCAGAATCCGTAAATGTGAACATGCTCACACATTTCCAGTGCAGTGCTGATTAAGAGGAACCCCGTGGAGAGGCGCACCTCCTGCAGGCCACGCCCCTTCCAGAACCGGTCCATTGTCCGCAGGTAAGAGGGGCTGAAGAACACCACCGGTTGCTGAGGTCGGATTGGCTGGAGGACTTTGAGTGTTTTGATTGACACTGGTGTGCAGAACGTGTAGGCGAAGGCAGGAATAACGAGGGCTGCGTTTCCATACGCACTGACCCGCTCCACCGACGGATCCGGATTCTTCTCCAGGTTTTTGTAACTATAGACACACACACACACACAATATCGATAACACTTAACAATTAGGTTCATTCGTAGGGATGAGAATTGATACGATTTTATCAATATCAATGCCACTGACGATTCTGCTAATCGATCAGATTCTTTAACGATTCCTGATAGCACTGTGTGGAAGAAAGTAGTCATATGCTCTTTCGGGAAAATAAATAAATAAACAAGATTTACAAAATTTAAAAAAAAACAAGCATACAGGTCAGAAACTCTCCCTCCTAATATAGAATTAAAACTTTTGTCTATAAAAACAGGGATGGAAAAGTTACATAATACAGTGTTCTCGTAGAATATGCCTGTTATTTGTAAGACGCCATTTAACATTACATTACCCTGTTCAACGGAGGTCAGTTGTACACAGTGATATTCGGTTAAGCATGTTGCTTATATTTGCACCCTTACACGAAATAACAGCCTTGCAGTTATTGCAAACGGCATCATTTTCATCACGTTTAGTAAAATAAAGGTTAACTTTAGATCGTCTCTTCCTCTCCATGATTCCAGAGCCGTCAACGGAGAGCCTGGCCACTCCCTATTAAGTGCTATTGTACTGAATGTTGGTTGTAGTTCCACCAGAGCTCCACTGGGGGCGATGTCCGAGTGCTAAATGAAAGGGAGTCTATGAAGCTAGACGGCTAAATGTGTCTCTTTCACCCGATGCCGCTGAGAAATCTCTGATTTTATAGTAGGTTTTGCAAGTTCAACATGGGTTATAGGTCGAGAGTTGAATGTCCTTTCGATTTCTTACAGGTTGAGTTGCCCATTACACGCTAGCATTCTGCTAATGATGCTGATTGGTCAGTGAAGGACTGATTACGACAGACACCTTGATGGCATCGTGGTGTCCGAAGCGGAAGAAAGTTAAGGCGGACTGAACTCTTCTACACGTGTGTTTACTGTGTCAGCGGTGTTGTCGATGCCTCAAGAGAAGAGAAAGTACAGAGGCGAAAGCACCAAAGGTCCTGAAGGATTGCCGTAACGCAGCATCTCTGCTCGTACGATGTGTATGACGTCATTGACATTTTAAAAGACTTTTTAAAGCAAATAAGTGACTCTAAAAAATCTAACACCCAGCAACGTGTAATTTCTTTGCATCTCCTTTCGAATACAACATTCAAATTACTAGACAAAAAATGATATCCTGAGAAAATGGATTCTGAGGGGTATAGCTCCATAGAACTTCATTCCTTCTGGAGTCCTGTGAGCGCCCTCATGTGGAGCCAGAGTGGAACTGCACTCGTCCTGTGAGCGCCCTCGTGTGGAGCCAGAGCGGAACTGCACTTGTCCTATAAGCGCCCTCGTGTGGAGCCGGAGGGGAACTGCACTCGTCCTGTGAGCGCCCTCGTGTGGAGCCAGAGCGGAACTGCACTTGTCCTATAAGCGCCCTCGTGTGGAGCCGGAGGGGAACTGCACTCGTCCTGTGAGCGCCCTCATGTGGAGCCAGAGTGGAACTGCACTCGTCCTGTGAGCGCCCTCTTGTGGAGCCAGAGCGGA
>CM060638.1:29308561-29323561 GCA_030578275.1 Meda fulgida
TCTCCTCTTTTTCTCTCCTCTCTCTCTTTTTCTCTCTTATCTTTCTCTTTTTCTCTCTCTCTTCTCGCTCTCTCTCTCTTTCTCTCTCTCTCTTATCTCTCTCTCTCTCTATCTCTCTTCTCTTTTTTCTCTTCTGCGCTCTCTCTCTTTTTCCTTTTTTTTGTGTTTCTCTCTCTCTCTCTCTGCTCTCTCTCTACTTTCACGCTCTCTCCTACTCTCTCTCTTCTACTCTCTCTCTCTCTCTCTCTTTCTCTCTCTTCTCTTTTCTCTCTGCTCTCTTTGTTTCTCTTCTACTCCTTCTCCTTTTTCTCTCTCTCTCGCTCTCTCCTGCTCCTCTCTCCTCTTTCTCTCTCTATCTCTCTCTCTCTCAAACCCTCACTCTCTCTCTCACTCTCACTCGATCCTCTCTCACCCTATCTGGCTCGCACTCGATTCTCTCTCTCTAGCACCCTCTCTCTCTCTTTGTCTCTCTCTCTTATTGCTCTACTTTGTCTCACCCGCTCTCTCTCTCTCTCACCCGCTTCTTCTCTCACCCTCTTTCTCTTTGTCCTCTCTCCCTCTCTCTTTTTGTTTTTCTCTTCTTTCTTGTAGTTAATAGCACCATTGTCTCCCCTTCTCTACTGTTCCTCTTCTCTCTCTCTCACCCTCTCTCCCCTTTCTTCTCTTTTTTCTCTCTCTCTCTGCTCTTTTTACCTCTTTTATTCTCTTCTTCTCTTTCTCCTTTTTTCACTCTCTCTCTCTCTCTCTGGCTCTCTTTCTCTCTCTCCCTCTTATTCTCTCTGCTCTCGCTTCTCGCTCTGACCTTCATTTTTTTTTTTTTTCTTCTTCTCTCTCTTCTTCTCTTCGTTTTTTTTTTTATTTTATTTTTTTTTTTTTTTTTTTTTTTTTTTTTTCTCTCTTCGCTCATCTTCTCTCTCTCTCCTTCACTTTCTCTCTCTCTCTACTACTCTTCTCTTTTCTCTCTCTTATAACTAGTACACAAACTCTATTTCCTCTCTTCTCTCTATTTCTCTCTCTCTCTCTCTCTCTTTCCTCCTCTTCTCTCCTTTTTGTCTTCCTTTACTCTATCTTTTTCCTCTCTGCTCTCGCTCCATCTCCGTTTCTCTCTCTCTTTTTCTCTCTCTCTCTCTCTCTCTCTCTCTCCTTTCTCTACTCTCTCTCCTCTCTCTCTTTCCTCTCTCTCTCCTTTTTCTCTCTCTCTCTCTTTCTCTCTCCTCTTTCTCTCTCTCTCTTTCATCTCTCTCTTTTTCTCTCTCTCTCTCTGTATCTCTCTACCCACCCCCTGAAAACTCTCATATCAATGACCCAGTTTTTTGTTTCTCACACAGGTGACTATATTCACTGTCACCATTTATTCTGCCAATCTGACAAAATGCCATAACCGGCGCCTATCGCGACGTGAACCTGAATTTGTCAATCGCTGATGGGTTTTTCGAACTGGAGAGACCACAGACCAGATCTCATCAGGGTTAAATGCTGAGTAACAAAACGCTCTCTCTGTGTCCAGATTTGACTGTAACAATAATGCAAACACTGACACTCAAGTAGTCTTTAATAATGTCTAAATATATATACAAATGCAAAACCTAATACAACCAAATCGCTAGTATGTCTGAAAACATTGTTTCCAGCAACTAGGAAATACACGGCCATGTTTAAATATTGATATGGTTTTATGGTATTACAGATGATAAATGGTTGATATTGAATAGGCTAAAAATATGATGCTGTATGAGGTCAGTGCTGCAATAATTAATATAATAAAGTAAACCTAACTCAGAAATTGGGCTCTATATGAGTTCAGTGATTCAGGTCTAATGATTGTGAAATAATGATTATGTTAAAACCAAGCGGCAACATCTAATCTGGAAAATGAAGCCGACCCGGAAGTGTGTAAAACTGCACTACATGTAGACTCCACTAGGGGCCGGTCCCAGAGGGAGCAAATGTCCATAGACCCCCATGTTAAAATGTCCGTTTTCACAGCATAAATTCATGTTTTTACAGGTTGATCCCATGGACTTTTATTGTATTTTTCGATAGGCTCCGAGTGCCTGACAACTGTGAGGGGGGTGAATTTTTTTCTAACTCGTTAGTTTAGATCGTGTTTAGATATAAAATGTATGACAAATAAGGGCGTGGTTAACTTTGATTGACAGCTTGATTGACAGCTGATAAGGGGTGGAATTCCTGAAATGTGACGTCTCGGCCATGATCCGTGTTGTGGAAATAATTCTATTCGAAAAGTTAGGAGGAAGGACACAAGTGGAAACCTCTGAAAAGTCAAAGTATCAAGTATTTATTTCTTGCAAGGAATAAAATTGGCAGTTCTCATACAGACAGCATCTACATGAGAAGGGCAAAGGGCGGATCCCTTTCACCCCGTTATATACCCTAACACATCCTGTGTAGAAGCTGCATCTGTTCCAATAATGCCCTTAAAAGGAAAACCAGGTTTTGCAAACCACTTGGTCTCACAGAAATTTGTTCAAGCTCTTGGTCTCACAGAAATTCGCCTAGACAGCACAATGACATCTTCGTCCAGATTTCCTGTTTTTGAAATACTGCTCAATTCCTAATTTTTTTAGCTATTACTCAACTTCATATTTCTGGTTTGATTGAAAGAAAAACTGCACACACACATATACATTTTTCCCTTGAAGCAGATCATAGGTCACTTGAAGTACACGTTGTTCCTTTTTTGTTACTTGGTCCTCTGTGACCTAGAACATCTTGTTCCAGAAAGCTTATTCTAACTTATGCATTTCTAACAGCTTGGTTATATTTTTAATAATGTCCCTCAGCTTATATGAACATCTTCCTTTAAATGCTTATTAGCACATAAAACCTCAATGTTAATAAAAGTTGCACACATCTAAAAGATAAAAGAACATGTCTAAAAGTAGAAAACAATTTTACATCTAAATGTAAAATTTCCATTACATCCGACACACATCACACCACCTCTGATCCTTCCTGGACATTTATAACAAGATTTTCCAAGATGGCGCCGCCCACACCCCCCATAAACGGCCTCAAAACCGCTCTTCAGAAAGTCTATGGGTGACGTCACAGACGCTTTGTCCATATTTTTTACAGTCTATGATAAAAACACAGCCAACACCATCAGATCACCTTTTCTATGTGTGCATCTGTCTGTTATAACTCACGTACAGCCGCCAAACAACATCTAAAGTAATTGATTTAAGGGTTAAGAGCCCAACTAAACCACACACTGATCTCCATAACGGTGACTTAAAGTTACGGGTTTCTCCTTCAGTGATTCTGCTTGTTAACATCAGTGTCTTCAATGTTGGCGAAAAAAAAAAAAAGAGTTCTTAATTCAGATATTTACTCATATTTACTCATTTTAAATGGTTACCTTTTAAGGAATTAATTTGATTAATTATTACTCCAATTCTAATTTGTTAAATTTAATTAATAAAATTGCTTGTAATCTGTTGCCACAATTTTATTGAGTAGATATAATGTATTTATTTTTACGCTAAACTTAACTTCAGTTGTGTTTTTAGAGCGCAACAATCAAACACTTCCATCAAAACATTAGTTTTCCTCATAAAATAGTTACGATTTTCTAATCTGTTTCACAATACGCCGCATTTCAGTTACAATTATATTTGCATACAAGTACTGAATTGACATGATTTATATAAAACTTGCTACTTTTATGATTTCTTTTCTCACTAAATGAAAAGCTGTAAAGCTAAAAATGGTTCTATTGAACGTTATCTGCTGAGTGTCGGACAATTAAACGAGTTTATAATCGGAATCGAAATTAGTGTACATTTCATTTAGGCCCACTATAGTAATAAACACTGAGACACTAATTTGTGCAAAAAGCACTAATGACTTGTTTAAGACTTGAAGCTTATAGTCGAGGACTTGCAACTTGACTCGAGACTTACTTGTGACTTGCAAAACAATGACTTGGTCCCACCTCTGGCACACACACACACACGCACACACACACACGCACGCACGCACACGCACACACACACACACACACACACACACACACACACACGCACACGCACGCACACGCACACACACGCACACACACGCGCACACACACGCACACACACACACACACACACACAAACTAGCCGATACCTCTGAGGGTTTGCCGCGACCGAGTTTTACACCAGATGTAACGGGACACACACCTTCCAAAAAGTTCAACTATTGTCTCATCAGTTCACAGAATATTTGCTCAAAAGTCTGATGTAAAAAAAAATATATATATATACATATTTTTTTTTTTGGCAAATGTGAAACAAGCCTTTGTGTTATGATTGGTTATTCTTGGTCAGCACCCAGCATGCAATGGCCGTCACTGCACCGTCTTTGAACTCCGGCTGTGAGGAACACACTTCTAGCCAAAACAACCTTGAATTTGTTTACATGTCGGTGTCGCCAAAATAACCAGCGAGATGTTTGATATTCCATCATGCAAGTAAAGTAAACAGTGATTACAAGGTGTTTGGTTTCATTTCTTCACTCATTTCGTTGTTATGATGACGAGTCTGTTCTTGTGCGATAGTTTAGAGACGTATATTACATTTTCACAGATTTCCCTGTTTTAGCCTAGACGTCAGAGCTGTGCTTGGGTGCTAGTCTTTTAAACGCAATATTGCTCCGCTAAGCATATGGTCATTCAGCAAACTTACTATTGAGAGCAAAAACACGTATTCACATATTCCATAATGAAACGTCCAGCAGCATTTAGCTCACAAGAGATCTCTGTAACTTCAAATAACACATTGTCTTCAGAAATATGAACTGGAAACGAGTCGGATCGTGTGTGAGGCTTTACCTGGCCACCGGTTTATAGTCACATTTTCATATTCATCTGCCTGCTAAAAATACTGTTTCCACGTTAAAAAAAAAAAAAAGGAAGGTAATTTTCTCAAAATTGCAGTCAGAGTTGCGTGATATAAACTCAAAATTGCAAGTTATAAGTCAGAGTTGCGTGATAGTCGCATTTGCGTGTCATAAAGTCAGGATTGTGAGATAAAAAGTCGCATTTATCTTTTATGTTTGTTTATTCCGTGGCAAGCGTACATGTGCTTCCAATTGCTTTTAGAAGGAAAGGCTGTCTATAAGCTGGTCTAGGATCAGTTTTCTCGGAATATTGTCGAAACGGTGTTTTGAGCAGTGGGTGTACTTTAAGTCAAGTCAAGTCAAGTGTATTTATATAGCGCTTTTCACAATATAAATTGCATCAAAGCAGCTTCACAGTATCAATTAAATAACATAACAATGTTTGTTTCTTAGTGGAAAAAAAAAACATATTTGGTAGGGCTGATCAATGGTATTAATGCTTGGTTAATTAATTTGAATATCCCCAACTGAGCAAGCCAAAGGCAACAGTGGCAAGGAACCGAAAAACACCATCAAGTGACTTAATGGAGAGAAAAAAAACCTTGGGAGAACCCAGGCTCAGTCGGGGGCCAGTTCTCCTCTGGCGTTTATGAACTAGAGGCCGGATTTATAGTAACTGTAATTTGATACAGAATTTTGTTTTATTTGATCACTTCAGGGTGGGTACGCGAACCGGAATCAGAACATTTTATCTGTAGAGTGGGAAAGGGATCCTCCATAGGGAGAGGCTAGTTGGCACTTCAGCACTGCGTTGTCATCGGGTCCAGGCAAAGCTCCTAGTCAGATCTGGATACGGCCTGGATCCGGTCGGCTGCGGGAAAACCTCGGGATAAACAAAGACACTAAAATTAGCGTAGATGCCATTCTTCTTATGATGATGTAACGAGTACATCAGGATTTAAGGGAAGTGTTCCCAGTTCCGGCTGACCTAATCTATGCAGCCTAACATTGAGTTATAGAAGTCTATAATATATTATGTGTATGCTAGGTCAAAGAGATGTGTTTTTAGTCTAGCTTTGAACTGACAGAGTGTGTCTGCTTCCCGGACAATGGTAGGAAGACTGTTCCAGAGTTTTGGTGCAAAATAGGAAAAGGATCTACCGCCCGCAGTCGATTTTGATATTCTAGGTATTATCAACTGGCCCGAATTTTGAGATCGCAATAGACGTGAAGGACTATAATGCGTTAAGAGCTCGCTCAAGTACTGCGGAGCTAAACCATTTAGTGCTTTGTAAGTAATCAACAATATTTTAAAATGTATATGATGTTTAATAGGCAGCCAATGCAGTGTTGACAGAACCGGGCTAATATGGTCATATTTCCTGGTTCTAGTAAGAACTCGAGCTGCAGCGTTTTGGACCAGCTGTAGTTTATTTATTAAGCGTGCAGGGCAACCACCCAGTAGAGCATTACAATAATCTAGTCTTGTTGTCATGAAAGCATGAACTAATTGTTCCACATTTGTTAATGAGAGCATATGTCGTAATTTAGATATATTTTTAAGATGGAAAAATACGGTTTTACAGACACTAGACACGTGACTTTCAAATGAAAGATTGCTATCAAAGAGCACACCCAGGTTCCTAACCGACGACGAAGACTTAACAGAGCAGCCATCAAGGGTTAGACAGTATTCTAGGTTATTACGTGTGGAAGTGTTTTGTCCAATAATTAGAATCTGTTTTTTCAGAGTTTAGTAGTAGGAAATTACTAGTCATCCAATTTTTTAAATCAGCTATGCATTCTGTTAATTTTGTGAATTGGTAAGTTTCGTTAGGTTTTGAAGAAATATACAGCTGAGTATCATCGGCATAACAATGAAAGCTAATTCCATGTTTCCTAATGATATGTCCTAATGGTAGCATGTACAGAGTGAATAGCAGCGGTCCTAGTACTGAGCCTTGTGGTACGCCATACTGAACTTGTGATCGATAAGACATCTCTTCATTTACTGCTACAAACTGATAACAGTCAGATAAGTATGATTTAAACCATGCTAGTGCAATTCCACTAATGCCAACATAGTTTTCTAGTCTATTTAAAAGAATGTTGTGGTCAATTGTGTCAAATGCAGCACTAAGATCAAGTAACACTAATAGAGAGATACAACCACCATCGGATGATAAAAGTAAATCATTTGTAACTCTAATGAGAGCTGTCTCAGTACTATGGTGCGGTCTAAATCCTGACTGAAAATCCTCACAGATATCATTTCTTTCAAGAAAGGAACACAGTTGTGAGGATACTGCTTTTTCTAATATCTTTGACAGAAAAGGCAGATTTGAGATCGGCCTGTAATTGACTAATTCTGAAGGATCAAGTTGTGTTTTTTAACAAGCGGTTTTATCATAGCCAGCTTAAAGGTTTTTGGTACGTATCCTAGAGACAAAGACGAATTAATGATATTAAGAAGAGGATCTATGATCTCTGGAAGCATCTCTTTCAATAGCTTAGTCGGTATAGGGTCTAACATACAAGTTGTCGATTTAGATGAATTAACGAGTTTGCAGAATTCTTCCTCTCCTATAGCAACAAATGAATAAAAATTTTCCTCAGGGAGACTACAATGCACTCCCTGATGCGATACTGTCGTAGACTGTTGCATAGTTATAATTTTGTCCCTGATATCATCAATCTTATAAGTGTTCTAAGTTCATAAAGTCATTACTGTGTTGGCCTGAAACTTCTGTGCTTGAAGCTTTCTTTTTCGTTAGTTTAGCCACTGTTTCAAATAAATACCTAGGATTATCTTTATTTTCTTCTAATAGGGTTGAAAAATAAGCAGATCTAGCAGCTTTTAAAGCCTCTCTGTAAGCAATCGAGCTCTCTTTCCATGAAATCCGAAATACCTCTAGTTTTGTTTTCTTCCAGTTGCGCTCCTGTTGTGGCTAATTTCTGTTGTGTTGCGGCTTTATTTCATTGTGTTGTGGCTGATTTCTGTTGTGCTGTACATTTTCCGTTGTGGCTTAATGTTGTGAACTTATGTTTGCTTTTTACATTTCGTTGTGTTGTGCACTACTGGGCCACCGTAGTTATAGCTGTCCTTATATGTAAATTATCATCATCCAAACTACATATTATAGAATATATTTTAAAACGTATCCCATTTTTTCTAAAGGACGTAAACAGGATATTTATTTTATTAACAAATGTGTCTGTCATGTTTAATCTTTTTACCGTTACAAGTAGAATAGTTCCTAACATCACCCATAATATATATATTAATATTGCTTTGCTTTTAAATATGTAAAGTGAACACAATAAAACCAATTTATTGGTTAGTTAGTTTTCTGATCTCATCCGTTTTCTGATTGGCATTTCGCAAGGATTCCTGGGTAGATGAAGTGCGTGCGACAGGTGTCGTGCTGAAAAGTGATGGTCTGCCGAAAAGTGATTGCATTATTTTGTGCAATAAGTAGAGGCTTCAACAATTTTGTTGGAAGTAGAATACTGCATTGTGTGGGTTGTTTTCGACATTTAAAGATATTTTAACAGGTAAAAAGGGCTGGATTGGTTGGTACACAGCAGGTCAAATAATGCAGAGTCATAAGGATAATTGCAAAAGAGATCATGTGTTTATTTTATATTGCTCAGCACAGCAGTGAGTCGTGTTATTAGAGGCGACAGTCCGTTTTCCAAATACAAACACTTATTCCATCGGAAACAACAGGCTTCTATCATTTCGTATAATCATATCAGATTAAGCCATAAACTGCAAACACTTATTTGGCCACAATTGTTATTATTATGTTAAAAGAAACGTTAAAGAATCACACGGACATACCTTTGCTATTAACACGGACATAGGCCCTGTCCCAAATGGCGCACTTCATGCGGACTCTCGGTCTCGTGGACTTAAATTGCGCGTGCTCGCCGAGTCTACGAGTCCGTGGGCCGTCCCATTTAGCGTTTTAACCTGTCTATGGTTTTAACGCTCTGAAGTGTGCTCAGCAGCGCCCCCTTTCTGCCCGCCTTCCGCGAAGCCCGCATAGAGACAGGTGTCGTGCCGAAAAGTGATTGCGCCTAGTGTCTCTTTACGTCTACAGCTGGACCAAACAGACATAACGTGCAAATCACCATCAGTTTATGGCCCTGTCCCAAATGGCACACTTGTGGACTTCCTCAGAGTCCACACTTCGGTGACGTAATGTGGGGCGGAGCCAGACGATGTAAACATTCGAGAGATTTTTTTCACATTTACGTCAGCTAAATGCACTATTTTTCAGGCCTTTTGAGATAATAGAATGTCTAAAAACCTATACACTATCTGGGAAACTGATGATAGTTACTCAGTAAATTAAAAAAAAAACACCCAGTAGATCAACATATTTTGTATTTAATTGTTCTCCAGCTGTACTGAATCCAAAACACCAAAAATGTTAAGGATGACTCATATTCACCCCTGGCAACTAAAAAGAGGCAACCATTATCAAAATACTCTAGCTCTTTTTTTTCTAAGCAAAATAACCCCGAACACAACACGTTTTCATCTTTGTTTCAACTTTTATCAACAACAATGTGTTTAACTATGTAACTATTTCAGTAGCCGGCTGGATCTCTTCAGTTAGTCAGTAGAAGCCGCTCGCGTTCTGCCACCACAGAAGTTTCTCGGTGCCTATAAAAACATTCTGAAACGGCTATTTCGGGGCGGGCTCTGACGTGTTTGATTTAAAGCTAGCTCATTGGCGCACACGTTGGAGGCGCCCGCGCCATTGGATGTGCAGTTGCCGCAGCACAGCCAATGAGTGAGCCCGACACTAGCCACTCGCACAGCACACAGCCGCGCCTCTGCCACCGCGGACGTGTTTTTCCACATTCGAATATTAATTTTCACTTTCGAAATTCTGTTTTTTAAAACTATTAAAATTTTTTAAATGTTTATTTTTAATCATTAAAAAAATTACAGTCTTTAGCATCGAAAACAGGATTTATTTTATTTTCCCAAATCTTATACCCATGTGAAGTACACAGGCTGCTTTTACAGTTCTATAATTGTATATGCCACCTGGGCATTAGAATAGATGTCATGGTTATGTAAATGATAAATACAGTTGTAGCCTACATAATAATACATAATGTTCAATTTTAACACAAAATGAAAATGAGTTTAACACAAATGTATAGGTTTCAATATGCATACTACGTTTATATGACTCACTAAAGCCATGACATTCGGTTCTATTTATGTAATGAATCATAATGCGATCGTATTGTTTAACGCGCTATTATTATGTTTGAGATATCAACCACTGGTCGATAATGTTTGTAAGTAACAACTGGTAAAATCAGGGTACCCCCAGGATCCTCCAACTTAAATTCAAGGCTTTTTAAGACCTTTTTAATACCATTTCAAATGAAATTCAATGCCAACTTCGTACCCATTCCGACAGAAGTATGAGGGGAAAATGTCAAATCTGTATACATTTTAAACCTTAGAAAATAATTATGTACAAGGAGGTTACTTGAATTAAATATATATTGAATTATATATCAGTCATATTTAATACATACGCAACAGCATTGTAGCGCGCACGTGTGTGTAGGCCAGTGTTAATTTTGGCAGCCATTTTTGATTTAGTCTTAGTCTTCAGACGAAAATGCTTATTGGTCTTAATCACATTTGAGTCATCCTGTTTTTTATAGTTGTAGTTGACGAAAAGTCTTTGCATTTTTTGTCAACTTTTAGTCAAACTGCAGTTACTTTACTTTTGGTAAAAACTAAATAAGACCTTTGTAACAAAATCCAAGACTTTGTATACTAAATTCAAGGCTTTTAAGGCCTTAATTTGAGATGATCAAATTCAAGACTTTTTCAAGGCTTTTAAGACCCGCGGGTACCCTGAAAATGTACGGGGGTTAAAGTTGTGGGGGAGGGGTTAAGATTAGGGGTGGGGTTAGGATTAGCCAATCAAGTATTGACTTCAACAAGGGGGTAATAATTTGGCAGGGGGTCGAAATTCGGCACAACACCGGGTGGACATTTCAGCGTGAGAAATCAGGGTGTGCGAGAGTTGGCAGCTCTGATTAAAGTCACAGTGCTTTTTTTCCTTGGTAGCGCAGCTAACTTAAAGCTAGGGTATACGATTTCAAAGATTGTTCATTATTAATGTCCTCGTTTATGCTTGTGAGATGTTACTCTGCTATAGAAGTTTCCAGTGTGATCACTGAAATCTTCTTCTCATGTATTCTCTAATGTCTGTATTTGATAGAACAGAAATAAGATATATGGAAAGATGTTTTGTTTTGTGTTTGAGAAATGTCTTCAATATGTGTCAATGCCTCAGTTATTCGAGCGTACCTGACGACTATAAGTCTCAGGGGTCTGTGAAGTCTACAGTTTAAGGGACCATTTCTCAGCTAAAGCCTATATTCTCCATTTAGACTAAAGTGTCCTATCCTTGAGAGAAAGAACTTGTTATCTTGATGTTTTGAGACGAGACTCCTGTTTATAGTTGAGCCTGGCTAAATCCAACCTTGGAAAAGCTGTGTGTGTGTGTGTGTGTGTTAGTCTTCTTGGATACAGGTTAAGGAATAGTTGGCAAAATGGCCTTGTTTTGACAGGAGCACGTTGGCTTCCTCAGTAGAAAAGGCCAAGCTTTGGTGTGTTTAGTGACCTGGTTTGAACCAGATTGCTGTTTTTTAGCCTTCTCCTTTTGAAGTCGTTTATGCAAGGGTTAATGCCCAACGCGCAGTCCATTAAAACCTGACAGCGGACACCTCGGAGGGCTTTAACCCGCTTATACCATGGTCACTTGCCAAATAAAACATTTTTAAAACATTAGTTTATATTTTAATTAGGCTAAATCTAGTTTTTACAAATAATAACTTGCCTGACGGTTTATTTAGCAACCGGAGATATTTATAGTCCGCTCAGCTTGTAGAACCCTTCAGGTTCAAAAATGCTTTTTTTTTTCATGAAACACAAAGGTAGGCATAGTTATTTTTTTATTACACATAAAACAATTAATCAAACAACAATCAAACAACAAAAAAAACAATTAGTTCAGGCAAAAAAGTTTAAAGCTGGAGTCCATTTCTTTTTGAACAATAAAGTCTCTGAGTGTATTTACTGCCCATTTCGTATTTTTTTCGTGTTGATCTCATTCGTCTTCTTTTTGATTCCATTCTCCCGGAGTTATCTCTTTGTGTCGTTTCTCCGTTTTATTTAAATGTTTTCTTTCTTCAGCAGCATCCCAGTCGTCAAGGTTGTCATATTCTCCATAAATGTTAAAAGAAATAACGAAGTCGCTCATTGTTGTATTAGAAGGCTATGTAATATCTAACTAACGTCAGAAGTTTGTTTTGATAGAGCAAATTGTTAATGGATATTTGACTGCCTGTTGCTATGGTTACTCACAGCTGTCGTAGCCAGCGCATTTATTTATTAATTTCCAATGGTAAACAGGCAGTTTCACCAGCACTACTTTACTAGGTGTCCTCTATCACTTTTTGACGGACACCCTGCAGCCAATCAGAATCGAGTATTCACCCAGACCATGGTATATGGATTAATTACCCATCGAGGTGCAAGAGAAGATTTGCTATTTTTGTCAATTTTTCCTGGACATTTTGATTCTTTTTTTGGGTTTAGGGACTGAGTATTCACGCATTAGGACAATACTTCTCACGCATAGATTATTTGATCAAGGACTCTCGGATAAGTGTTAATTTTTCTGATTGGACTATTGAGTTATTAATATATTTTGTTGGTTAACCTGCTCATGCCTGATTTCAAGTATTGATAACGTTCTTTCCCTTATTCATTCATGCCTTGTGAGTGCCCTGAACTTTTAAGGGACTACTGGTTTACTTAAGTTGCAAGCCAAGTTTGTTTCAATACAACACAAGAAAGGAAATGACAATATTATTGCTGATGCTCTTTCCAGGTCTGTTGGTATATGGTGGTTTTTCATTGAATTTTGCTGATATTTCATTGAATTTTCCAAGGATTCACCCCTAAAACTGATCGGGCTTGAAACTTTGAGGACGGGTAGCACTAACACCATCTACAGCGTGACCAAGGCTCGCCCCGATCGGCCTGATGGTGGCGCTACAGCAGACACAAGTGTGAAATCACTCATAACTCTTAAACCGTTAGGCGTAGACTCTAATATCGTTGGAATCCTCAAGAAGGACAAAATGCCTCAGATTCGATCGTCGCCCTGGTGAATTTCTTTTTAAAAACCTACTTTTGCGAACTAGTCCTAGGTTTTTGCCCCGATCGGAGCCAAACCAGTGCAGGAAGATTCTCTGGAGTCTGGTTGTCAATAATTATCAAAAAGAAAAAGTTGACATTAAGCTGTACAGAATGAAACTTGGTGGGCATGTTTGACTCATGGCCCTGGAGGTCTTTAAGAATTTTGAAAGAAATCAGCCACTAGGTGGCGCCAACAAGTTGTATGCATCTGTAATCACATGGTGTTTCACACATCCACACAAAATGTTATAGATCTCCTCATACTGAACAACTTTGCCTTAAGAACCACTGCTGTCAATCAAATCGTTCATTAAATATTCACGATTATGTTTTGCTCAGCTTCAATAAAACCAGTACCTTTACCCTTTGGGTAGCTATAACAGTCAGGGTCTATTCAGTATACTGGCAAAATATACTCAAATGCCTATAAATCCTAAACGAATATGCAAAACATAATTCTAAACAAGCATGCCAACTTTTATGGAGATCGGACCATAGGTGGCGCTATAACTGTTAAAAAGCTTTAAAACCATATATTTCCTATGGTAAATTGCCTGTATTGGCTGTAAATGGTCTTTTCCATCTATAATCTTAGTGGTTACATGCTTGCTAAATAACAAAATCCTCTTTTATGCATTGGCGTAAAGTGCTTGAACCCGATATTTGCTGCTCACAGCTGTATTTATTTGTGTTTCTTGGAGTTTGTGTCTTACTGGTGGGGGTGTTTCGCCTTGGACGTATATGGCATTAAACTGTGGTTTGTAGACATCTTTTTTTGTGGATTTCTTTTGTTATTGATGCTAGTATTGTGCAGATATTATTATTTATTTTTTTTACTTTGGTAGCATTTGGTAGCTATGGTAGCGTTTGTTCTTTTGGCCTGTAAAAGGTAAAGACTGAAATCGCACACTTTTCTAATGTGACGTTCTTCATTTATGTTACTTCATGCTGCTCCTAGACTGGGACTCAACACAAATAAATCAGCATACAATTGAAAACATACAATTCTAAGATTAAAAAAAACTCGCTTTTAGAGTGATTTTGTCATTTTTGTAAGTCATAATAGTGTAAATGAGCTCAGATCAACCCACTTTTGTTTCCAATATTTATTTTCAAAAGGCAAATAATTTAAAGCGGTTTGTACAAAGCTTGAGTACAAAAGCTATTTCAGAAAGTATTGCTCTTTTAAAAAATCTCTGCCTTGAATATTCTATAAAAATCAAGTAAAAATACTCTTTTCGTCAAGGTTTAAAGGTTCACTTAAAACAAACATCTTTCGAAGGAGTGAATCTCTGACCTCACGTGTGCCAGAGCCAATCTGCTCGAATGTAACATCCGATTTTTAATTTACAGAAACACACACACACACACACACACATAGACAGTTCACATGATTTTCAAGGGTCAACGAATGAGACCATGATGTATCGAGTGCCTTGTGTGGTGGGAAGACCCTCGTGGTAGTGCGTCAAGCGGCCCGGGTGCATGAACGACCAGCCCTTCCTGGGAGACTCCACCTTACAGTCGTAACGCAGAAACCGGCAACCTCCCCCCTGACACACACAAACACACACACCTAAAGTCCCGCTGTCGAAATAATGTCTGAATGAAAATGCAAATAAGGTTTTTTTGACACCGTGTCCTAACCAGACAAGACATGACGCGCAATAAAAGCCATGTTTTAATTGCGCAGATTTGATTTTGACCAGCCGTGACAGCAATACGTGCCAATTCTATTTCAGAAATGGGTTCTATTTCTGCAACGTCGAGGCTGGAACAACAACATACAAAGTATGACAATGATAACTCGGATACTAATTTGGGCTTTTTTAATGGTATTAATGGCCCTGTATAGCACTTGCAGAGAGACTCCGCCCACACGCTCTTCTGATTGGCTGTGA
>CM060638.1:29331061-29336061 GCA_030578275.1 Meda fulgida
GTTCGTATCCAGTGCGCTCGTTTCTGACCGCGAGCAGCACAAGCGTGTGACGGCTGCAGTACCACACGCTTCCACTAGAGGAAACTCTCGTTCGTATCCAGCGCGCTCGTCTCTGACCGCGAGCAGCACAAGCGTGTGGCGGCTGCAGTACCACACGCTTCCACTAGAGGAAATTCTCGTTCGTATCCAGCGCGCTCGTCTCTGACCGCGAGCAGCACAAGCTTGTGACGGCTGCAGTACCACACGCTTCCACTAGAGGAAACTCTCGTTCGTATCCAGCGCGCTCGTCTCTGACCGCGAGCAGCACAAGCGTGTGACGGCTGCAGTACCACACGCTTCCACTAGAGGAAACTCTCGTTCATATCCATCCAGCGCGCTCGTCTCTGACCGCGAGCAGCACAAGCGTGTGACGATTGTTTTCAGGACCATTAACCTGTTCGAATCAGGCTCATGATTTTTTGTGCACACAGCAAGAGCCAAAACCTTTACAAAGTTTCATACCATTCGTGCCAAGTAAAAATTAAACAACAAAAAAAAAAATTACAAATTTTCGCTCAAGAATGACCAAAGAGCACCAGAAGTTTAAAAATGCCATGTTTACATGCTGACTACTAAGAAAACAGATTTGATAAGTAGCTGCAAAATAAGCAGGATAACGTACTAGATTTAAACTAAACTAAACTAGTTTATGTTTACATAATATATGTGTGTGTACTGTCTGTGTATAATTATTTTTTATATATAATACACACACATGCATGAATATAATAAAGTTTTTTTGACTATATATAAAATATTTATACATAATATAAATTACATATAAATATTTATAAACCGGTTAGTTCCAGTCCTTGATTCTGATATATATATATATATATAAACATGCATGTGTTTGTGTGTGTGTGTGTGTGTGTGTGTGTGTGTGTGTGTGTGTGTGTGAATTATACACTGTTCACACACAAATACTATGTAAACAAACTTTTATCTTGGATGCGATTAATCGTCGCACAGCCCTATAACGAACGCCACACTTCATGAGCGAGTCCTGATCCTCCTGTCGAAGCTCATTCTGTGATGATGAAGGTCTGTATGTTTCAGCTACTCGTTTCTACAGTGAATTCACATTCCCTCTGTTGTGCATCTCAGAGCTGTAAGATCACCTGCTCACGGACGCTCTTGCAGAAGATCATGTCCGGGTCCATTCCCTCCTGCTGGTAGAGCGAGACCGCGGCCAGACGCGAGCGCAGAGTCTCTCCGCGGATCAGGTACACCTGAGTTATGTAGGGCACGTTCCACAGACCCCTGGAACAGGACACACCACAGATTAAGAACTTTATATAATAATAATTATTATAACAGCTGCTGACACTGTTTCAATCAAATTTGTTTCATAACTGATGAATTCTGCAACACTGACTGTTGTTGAACTGAATTTAATCATCATTGAACGGAATTAAAAAAAATTCTTAATTGATTTTTGCAGCAATGACTGTTATTGAACTGAATTGGATCAACATTGAACTGAATTGAATTCGGTTCATAATTGATGAACTGAATAGAGTCAAATTGAACAGAATTTAATTAGTTTTATACCGGATTACTTTTGCAACATATACACTGTTATTGAACTGAATTTACTCAACATGCAACTGAATTGAATTGGGTTCATAATTGATGAAATTAGCTTCATTCATTCTGTTATTAAACTGAATCAAATCAACATTGAACTAAATTGAATTTGGTTCAAAATTTATGAAATTTGCATCATTCATTCTGTTATTGAACTGAATTGAATTGGGTTCATAATTGATGAAATTAGCTCCATTCATTCTGTTATTGAACTGAATTGAATCAACATGGAACTGAATTGAATTTGGTTCATAATTGATGAAATTTGAATCATTCATTCTGTTATTGAACTGAATTGAATCAACATTGAACTGAATTGAATTTGGTTCATAATTGATGAAATTTGCATCATTCATTCTGTTATTGAACTGAATTGAATCAACATTGAACTGAATTGAATTCGGTTCATAATTGATGAAATTAGCTTCATTCATTCTGTTATTGAACTGAATTGAATCAACATTGAACTGAATTGAATTTGGTTCATAATTGATGAAATTTGCATCATTCATTCTGTTATTGAACTGAATTGAATTGGGTTCATAATTGATGAAATTAGCTTCATTCATTCTGTTATTGAACTGAATTGAATCAACATGGAACTGAATTGAATTTGGTTCATAATTGATGAAATTTGAATCATTCATTCTGTTATTGAACTGAATTGAATCAACATTGAACTGAATTGAATTTGGTTCATAATTGATGAAATTTGCATCATTCATTCTGTTATTGAACTGAATTGAATCAACATTGAACTGAATTGAATTCGGTTCATAATTGATGAAATTAGCTTCATTCATTGTTATTGAACTGAATTGAATCAACATTGAACTGAATTGAATTTGGTTCATAATTGATGAAATTTGCATCATTCATTCTGTTATTGAACTGAATTGAATTGGGTTCATAATTGATGAAATTAGCTTCATTCATTCTGTTATTGAACTGAATTGAATCAACATGGAACTGAATTGAATTTGGTTCATAATTGATGAAATTTGCATCATTCATTCTGTTATTGAACTGAATTGAATCAACATTGAACTGAATTGAATTCGGTTCATAATTGATGAAATTAGCTTCATTCATTCTGTTATTGAACTGAATTGAATCAACATTGAACTGAATTGAATTTGGTTCATAATTGATGAAATTTGCATCATTCTGTTATTGAACTGAATTGAATCAACATTGAACTGAATTGAATTCGGTTCATAATTGATGAAATTAGCTTCATTCATTCTGTTATTGAACTGAATTGAGTTAACATTGAACTGAATTGAATTTGGTTCATAATTGATGAAATTTGCATCATTCTGTTATTGAACTGAATTGAATCAACATTGAACTGAATTGAATTCGGTTCATAATTGATGAAATTAGCTTCATTCATTCTGTTATTGAACTGAATTGAATCAACATCGAACTGAATTAAATTTGTTTCACAATTGATGAACTTTGTTACATTTACATTGTTATTGAACTAAATTGAATCAAACTGAACTGAATTGAATTTGTTTCATAATTGATTATTTTGTCTAACACTGAATGATGGCACTATTGTCTTCTGTAGAGCTGCTTTACAGCTGAAATGGTTTAACATTTGATGAATTTTACAACATTAACACTGTAATAACTTTCCTGTTTATAACTATGCAGCTGCTCAGAAACACACACAAACACACACGGTGGAAGACACTCACACTCTCTTGCTCTGCACGATGTCGATGTAGTCCTCGGAGCGCGAGTAAAAGCCCTCGGGACTCAAAGCGCCCCAGAAGTTGGACCAGAGCTTGCCGTGCCGGGACAGCATGGGCGCGATCACACCCCTGTGGACACAAGCGCAACCACATCAGCCTCCAGGACTAAACCACATCAGCCTCCAGGACTAAACCACATCAGCCTCCAGGACTAAACCACATCAGCCTCCAGGACTAAACCACATCAGCCTCCAGGACTAAACCACAACCGCCTCCAGGACTAAACCACATCAGCCTCCAGGAATAAACCACATCAGCCTCCAGGAATAAACCACATCAGCCTCCAGGAATAAACCACATCAGCCTCCAGGAATAAACCACATCAGCCTCCAGGACTAAACCACATCAGCCTCCAGGACTAAACCACAACCGCCTCCAGGACTAAACCACAACCGCCTCCAGGACTAAACCACATCAGCCTCCAGGACTAAACCACATCAGCCTCCAGGAATAAACCACATCAGCCTCCAGGAATAAACCACATCAGCCTCCAGGACTAAACCACATCAGCCTCCGGGACTAAACCACATCAGCCTCCGGGACTAAACCACATCAGCCTCCAGGACTAAACCACATCAGCCTCCAGGACTAAACCACATCAGCCTCCAGGAGTAAACCACATCAGCCTCCAGGACTAAACCACAACCGCCTCCAGGACTAAACCACATCAGCCTCCAGGACTAAACCACATCAGCCTCCAGGACTAAACCACATCAGCCTCCAGGACTAAACCACATCAGCCTCCAGGACTAAACCACATCAGCCTCCAGGACTAAACCACATCAGCCTCCAGGACTAAACCACATCAGCCTCCAGGACTAAACCACATCAGCCTCCAGGATTAAACCATATCAGCCTCCAGGACTAAACCACATCAGCCTCCAGGACTAAACCACTAAACCACATCAGCCTCCAGGACTAAACCACATCAGCCTCCAGGATTAAACCACATCAGCCTCCAGGACTAAACCACATCAGCCTCCAGGACTAAACCACATCAGCCTCCAGGACTAAACCACATCAGCCTCCAGGACTAAACCACAACCGCCTCCAGGACTAAACCACATCACCCTCCAGGACTAAACCACATCAGCCTCCAGGACTAAACCACATCAGCCTCCAGGACTAAACCACATCAGCCTCCAGGACTAAACCACTAAACCATATCAGCCTCCAGGACTAAACCACAACCGCCTCCAGGACTAAACCACATCAGCCTCCAGGACTAAACCACATCAGCCTCCAGGACTAAACCACATCAGCCTCCAGGACTAAACCACTAAACCACATCAGCCTCCAGGACTAAACCACATCAGCCTCCAGGACTAAACCACATCAGCCTCCAGGACTAAACCACTAAACCACATCAGCCTCCAGGACTAAACCACATCAGCCTCCAGAATTAAACCACATCAGCCTCCAGAATTAAACCACATCAGCCTCCAGGACTAAACTGCATCAGCCTCCAGGACTAAACCGCATCAGCCTCCAGGACTAAACCGCATCAGCCTCCAGGACTAAACCGCATCAGCCTCCAGGACTAAACCGCATCAGCCTCCAGGACTAAACCGCATCAGCCTCCAGGACTAAACCGCATCAGCCTCCAGG
>CM060638.1:29353561-29391061 GCA_030578275.1 Meda fulgida
ACACTCACCCATGCACACTCACTCACGCACACACCCACACACACACACACACACACACACACACTCACCCATGCACACTCACTCACGCACACACCCACACACACACCCACACCCACACACACACACACAAGCACAACACAACACACACACGCACAAGACACACACACCGCACGCACGCCACACACAACACAATATACACACACACACACACACACACACACACCCCCACACACACACACACACACACACACACACACACTCACCCATGCACACACCCTCTCACACACACACACACACACACTCACTCACGCACACACCCACAGCACACACACTAAAAAAAAATTAAAAGCTGTATTTGAAACAGCTGATTCATTAATGCAAGGAACTTACATTAATTTTGTTTACCATGTTGCGACAAGTTTATTTTAATTTGTCATGTTCTTTTCTCAGATTGAGCTCCCTGACAGTGTGGCTCAAAAATGGGGTGAACACACGCTCATGTTCATGTGTGTCTTCTTTAGTTCTTTTCCTGCCACACTCACACACACATTTTGCACTTACTGTGAGTCTTGTGTACTTGTGACTGTTTACATATTTGTGCCCATATGTATTTATGAACTGGTTTTATTGTTGAATAGATATTTCTAAAATTGTATGATGTTTTTGTTGAGTTATTATTACACAATTCTTTTTCTGACCTTTTTGAATCTTGCCCCTGACAAATCACCCAAATTACAAAAAAAAAACTAAAACTAACACTAAAACTAATAAAAACGAAACTAAAACTAAGCATTTTCAAAAAATAAAAAATAAACTAGACTAGCAAACCCACTTTAAAAACTAATTAAAACTAAACTGAATTTGAAAACAAAAATTCAAAACGAAATAAAAATAAAAACTAATGAAAGATGCAAAACTATAATAACCTTGACACACACACACGCACACACACACACACACGCACACACACACACACACACTCACACACACACTTTAAGAGCTGCACACACACTCACACACACACTTTAAGAGCTGCACACACACACACACACACGCACACACACACACACACGCACAACACACACGCACACAAACGCACAACACAACACACACGCACACAAACGCACACACACACACTAACGCACGCCACACACAACACAATATACACACACACACACGCACAACACAACACACACGCACACAAACACACACACACACTGACGCACGCCACACACAACACAATATACACACACACACACGCACGCACAACACAACACACACGCCACACACAACACAATATACACACACACACACGCACACACACACACACACACACGCACAACACAACACACACACGCACAAGACACGCACACACGCACGCACGCACAACACAACACACGCACACAAACACACACGCCACACACACCCCACACAACACAATATACACACACACACAAACCGCACAACACAACACACACACACCGCACGCACGCCACACACAACACAATATATACACACACACACGCACACACAAACAACACACACGCACACAAACACACAAGCACACACACACACACGCACAGACACATACACCGCACGCACGCCACACACAACACAATATACACACACGCACGGACGCACGCACAACACAACACACACGCACACAAACACACAAGCACACACACACACACGCACAGACACATACACCGCAAGCACGCACGCCACACACAACACAATATACACACACGCACGGACGCACGCACAACACAACACACACGCACACAAACACACACACGCACACAAACACACACACACACACGCCACACACAACACACGCCACACACAACACAATATACACACACGCACGGACGCACGCACAACACAACACACACGCACACAAACACACACACGCACACAAACACACACACACACACGCCACACACAACACACGCCACACACAACACAATATACACACACACCGCACACACAACACAATAAACACACACAAACACACGCACGAACGCACAATTTTTTTTTTTTTAATACAAAATAGAAGAGAAAGCTTATGCACAAAATTCGAATATGGCATAAATCATTTGTGAATAAAGCAGCGTTTCCATCTCATGTGTTCAAGAGAACAAAAGCGTCACTTCCTGGGAAACTTGCTCAAATTATCAGTAATAAACTGTAAGTTTCTGCAGTCGGGCTCTCATTCCCTCCATCATAAACGAGTGTGTGGAGCGTCAGATGGACACAGTAAACGCTGTCGTGTTCTGGCGTACGGATGCTGGTGTCTACAATATTTCACTGTTTTACTGTATTTTGATCAAATAAATGCTGCCTTGGTGAGCAGAAGACACTCTTTTAAAACATTAAAAAATCAGTTATTTCAGACTTTCGAGCGCTAGTATACTTTGAGAAGTGTATGTTGTATTATTAGCCGTGTTTCCATTACCCTTCAAATTCCGCAAATAGAAACTGCGAAATGAAAATACAGCCAATGGAAACACGTCAATTTCGCAAAAACTCCCATTTATCGCAAAAAAGTTTTTACGCCTGTATGAGTTTTTTCAGGTAATTCGGAAAATAAATATTTCACAAAACTGCAATGGAAACGTTTTTTGCGCATGACGCAGATGTTTGCTGTGTTTGGACAGAAGACGAGACCGAGTTCTTCATTAAAATCATAAAAGACAAAAGAACGACAGGAATACTGGATTCTAAACCTCAGAGAAACGCCACGATCACGAGCTGAAGCAGATCTGAGGAGAAACACCAGAAACTCCTCATAGTCTGAAATAACTGAGCCGCTCACTGTACAAGAGGCTTTCTCACTGTACACACACACACACACACACACACACACACACACACACACACGTCTCCTTCCATTAGTAGTAATGGCAGTGCGGTGACTGGGATATATGTAAACCTACCAACATCCATCGCCATGATTTGTGGAATGACTTATCGCAGAGGAAAAAATTACGTTTTAGTCGCATAACATCGGTTAATGGAAACGCTGTCATTTCGCAATCGTTTTTGGTTGAAATTTAGAAGAAAAAAATTCGTAAAAGTTTTGTGCAAATCTGTAATGGGAACGCAGCTAGTGACAGGAACAGCACCTGAACAGTGTAGTTGAACTGGCGGATGGTCCTCATGAACCTCAGGTAGCCGTCGGTCACTTCTGTGGCCGCTGTGATCACCAACACCTCACCTGAACACACACACACACACACACACACTGTTATTATACTGTAATACATCACAGTTATTCTGACACCGGGAGATTCTATTGCCTGATGTCGATTCCTTCAATCCCGAGTGAGTCAGATGAAGATAACCAACTAAAACAGCGGTTGTTCATTAATGATGTGAAAACCATGAGAAACCATCAGAAACTCAAACCAGGTTCTTCAACAGAAGCTTCTGGACTGTTTCTCGTGGTTCTGTGGATCTAGAAGCTTCTGAAGGACCTTTTCCATATTTCCAATACATTCAGCTTGTGTTTTATGAAGTTTAGCGTCACCCTTAACACATTTACCATGGTAAACAACAGTTTCCACCAACACACCACAGTTATGACTCGTTACTGAATAGTAGTAAATATGAATATGGGAGCTGCTTCAAACAGTGTGAGAAGCTTTTAATCATTTTAATTAATTTCGTTGTTATGATAGTAGGGTTAATATCAATTTGCCACAATTTTGCACAGAATTACTTGTTTTTAACGCAAACAATAGTTAACATGAAGACCTTTAGTTATATTAGGTCTGGGTTTGGTCTGTTGACACTGAGATTGTGATTCGGATCGACAGTTAAGATTCAAATCTGACTGGACATTTAAATGTAAGACTGACAGAGAATTATTTAACGGTTCTTACTGGGTTTCCCGGAGCGCGGCTCGGTTCGGCTGGGCTGAATGGAGCCCAGAAACAGGATCAGGATAACGCGCACCGCAGTCATCGCGCTCGCAGGTCTCGCTCGGGTTCGGTTCCGTTTTCACGCCGATTCGGTGCAGAATTCTCCCGAAATTCGTGGACGGGGGGCAGGAATTTCACCGTCAACATGAAGAATCCGCCTTGTTTCCGCTGGGACAGCCAATGACCGCGGAGCAGAAGATGACAGACAGAAAAGCAGCCAATAGGAAGAGAGAACGCGATAGCGTTCAACCAATCAGAGTCAGACAAATCGAACGTTATTCTCCTAAAAAAAATCAACCCCTTCGGCTACAGAAAGAGATGTTGAGGGAGGAGTGCCACGTTTTAGGAATAACTTAACGGGTGTTTCTAAAAAATATATGTAAATCCTACATATATATATATATATACACACACCAATAGTGTTTACATTTACGTGATAACTTCTCTCTTATCATTTATTTATTTTGTTAATTTATCAGGTAAAATATTTAAAGATACTACACATTTGATAAAAAGTTTGATAAGAAGTTTATGACTATTTTCCACTATTTAGAAGAAAATATTAAATTCATGAAAAATTATGAAATTATAGAAACGTTAGGTTAGTTAACCCAACATTTGTTGACATTAATACTCATTGAGCTGTTGGTGGCACTGCCATAAATAGCCAATATGTTGCTGCTTACCAATAGACATCGTGACACCTTGTAAAGAGATTTTTACAACCAACCTCCATATAACATATATGTATATATATTTAAATCTTGAGTTGATCTGAGGTCAGCTGAACAAATACTGTGATTGGAGCTCCTGTTTGTACTCCACATGCACAAAGTAAATATCACTTCATCAAGCTCAAAGTACACTCACACACTCTCACACACACATCAGGATCGCATTTCTAATGCAAGAGGTAAGAGGAAAATTAACATCTATTTTCATGGAAATCCTTGAGCATCTCATGAATTATTAATAATGTCCCAGTAACCTGAATGACTGACCATCTAATCGTTTACTAACAGATTTATTTAGTGATTAATTAGTGATGATTTCACATCACAGCGAGGAAATCAATCAGGGGCATATAGTGAACATTGTGTGTTTTATGATGGTTTGTTAAAGTATTTCAGAACTTTCTCTAATTTACAGCCATTTCTTCTTCATATTGTTTCTGCTTTTTGGGGTTCTAGACTTACTTTGCGGCTCTTTGGATGTTAATGATGTTTCATCATAAGTTTTAGATCAGATCAATGTTTAGGTTTCTGGGTAGAAAACTGACATGAACTAGAGAATCAAACGTTATTAAGGTGCTTTAATGATTTCAATCTGTAAAATTCCCACAAAATCGTCTAACTGGGACTTTTATTTATTTCCTCTGAAAGTCTAAATGGTTTTTAATATGTTAGTATTAGAGTGATTAAATGCTGCATTTCCTTCTATTTCCTCTTCCTCTGTGTTGAAGAAGTTTATGTGCGGATCAAAACCTGTAATGGGGATAATTGATTGTGTTTTTGTGTAAATTGGTGTTTTTGTGTTTCTTAACTCTTTATTTTTCTTCTGATCTACTTGTTCTGCTCTACAAAGCCCAGTGGTGTAATAAACAACTGACGTTATATGTGTGGAAATCTATACATAAACTGATGTCCATTAACAAACGCACATGAACACATGAGGCCGGAAACATGCGTCATCTTTTCTGCAAATCAAAGTTCAAGTTTGCTGAGTTCTGGCCTGTAAATGTGAGGATCTGGTTCTGAACAGATTGACCTCTTGACTGAATTCAAAGAACACAAACTTCATAGCTTACGGGAAAGTGGCTTAGATGAAATGTGTCTCACATTTTGAATGTCCTGATAGTTGTCATAAAAAAAAAACCATATCATTCAAAATATTCAACAATAAATAGTTATAGTTGGCGTGTCCTCACAGCGTAACAAGTCAAGTCACCCGCACTTGTTTCAAATCAGCTTTACATTGATAATAGGAAATTACAGTAATAACAGATTGTTTTGCTCTAGAATAAAGTTATTGTCCAGCTAAAATTAGTTTTGATTGTGTTGCAGAGATCATTAGTTATTAACTAAGGGGACCACGAAGAGGGTAAACATTTTTTTGCGTAAATGGGAGTTTTTACGAAATTGACGTGTATTTTCAATTCGCAATTTGCAGGGTAACGGAAACACGGCTCATGATGCAAACTTCAGTAATAAAACAAATTCAATTTCAGTTATAGGCAGCTCTAAAAAGGCAATAGTGCCATTATTCAGATCAAGTTTTGTTTTCATCTGATAGTGTCAGTGCATTTATATCAATATTAACTGTGTTTTAACTGTTGCAGTGCCCAAAATTGTGACTGGTTGGAGGGATTGAAAATTCAAGAGCTACCAAAGTAACTTAAATCACAGTAAAATATAAACATATTAATAGCAGTTAACATACAGAATCAAGCTCCGCCTCCTTCTGACTCAGTTTGGGTGACTAAAAATATTTATTCAATGTCATCCGTGTTATATTTCATCTGGAATAACAATGTGGGTTTTTATAAAGATCTGTTTGGCCATTATCTTTTAAATGCATCGTTCTGCATTAATGCGAGGAGAGTCTCTGCATGAAAGACTGAAGATCATCGTGCTTCTGCTTTTCTCTCCGATACAGTAGGAAAATTAAATGTGGAGGACTTAAAGGAGTAGTTCACTTTTAAAAAAAACTTTTGCTGATAATGTACTCACCCCCATGTCATCCAAGATGTCCATGTCTTTCTTTCTTCAGTCGAAAAGAAATGAAGGTTTTTGATGAAAACACATCAGGTTTTTATATAAGTCCAGTATAATGGACTTCAATGGGACCCAAACGGTTCAAGGTCCAGATGAGCGTTTCAGTGCAGCTTCAAAGGGCTTTAAACGACACCAGACGATGAATAAGGGTCTTATCTAGCGAAACCATCCGTCATTTCAAAAATAAATAAAAAAGTTTAAGTTTTATAAGCACAAACGCTCGCCTTGCTCTGTGACGCGCGTTCGTGACTCTCCTGTTCGAACTCGTTCATCAAAATCAACAAATCTTTTTTCGAGTAATTTCGTTCATTGAAACGAACTTTTAAACTTTTATTTATTTTTGAAATGACGATGGTTTCGCTAGATAAGAGCCTTATTCATCGTCTGGTGGCGTTTAAAGCCCTTTGAAGCTGCACTGAAACGCTCATCTGGACCTTGAAACGTTTGGACCCCATTGAAGTCAAGTCAAGTCAAGTCAAGTGTATTTATATAGCGCTTTTCACAATATAAATTGCATCAAAGCAGCTTCACAATATCAATCAAATAACATAATGTTTGTTTCTTAGTGAAAAAACATCCACGTTTGGTAGGGCTGATCAATGGTATTAATGCTTGGCTAATTATTTTGAATATCCCCAACTGAACAAGCCAAAGGCAACAGTGGCAAGGAACCGAAAAACTCCATCAAGTGACCTACTGGTGTCCTAAAACTCCATCAGGTGACCTAATGGAGAAAAAAAAAAACCTTGGGAGAACCCAGGCTCAGTCGGGGGCCAGTTCTCCTCTGGCGTTTATGAACTAGAGGCCGGATTTATAGTAACTGTAATTTGATACAGAATTTTGTTTTATTTTATCACTTCGGGGTGGGTACGCGAACCGGAATCACAACATTTTATCTGTAGAGTGGGAAAGGGATCCTCCATAGGGAGAGGCTAGTTGGCACTTCAGCACTGCGTTGTCATCGGGTCCAGGCAAAGCTCCTAGTCAGATCTGGATACGGCCTGGATCCGGTCGGCTGCGGGAAAACCTCGGGATAAACAAAGACACTAAAATTAGCGTAGATGCCATTCTTCTTATGATGATGTAACGAGTACATCAGGATGTAAGGGAAGTGTTCCCAGTTCCGGCTGACCTAATCTATGCAGCCTAACATTGAATTATAGAAGTCTATAATATATTATGTGTATGCTAGGTCAAAGAGATGTGTTTTTAGTCTAGCTTTGAACTGACAGAGTGTGTCTGCTTCCCGGACAATGGTAGGAAGACTGTTCCAAAGTTTTGGTGCTAAATAGGAAAAGGATCTACCGCCCGCAGTCGATTTTGATATTCTAGGTATTATCAACTGGCCCGAATTTTGAGATCGCAATAGACGTGAAGGACTATAATGCGTTAAGAGCTCGCTCAAGTACTGCGGAGCTAAACCATTTAGTGCTTTGTAAGTAATCAACAATATTTTAAAATTTATACGATGTTTAATAGGCAGCCAATGCAGTGTTGACAGAACCGGGCTAATATGGTCATATTTCCTGGTTCTAGTAAGAACTCGAGCGGCTGCGTTTTGGACCAGCTGTAGTTTATTTATTAAGCGTGCAGGGCAACCACCCAGTAGAGCATTACAATAATCTAGTCTTGTTGTCATGAAAGCATGAACTAATTGTTCCGCATTTGTTAATGAGAGCATATGTCGTAATTTAGATATATTTTTAAGATGGAAAAATGCGGTTTTACAGATACTAGACACATGACTTTCAAATGAAAGATTGCTATCAAAGAGCACACCCAGGTTCCTAACCGACGACGAAGACTTAACAGAGCAGCCATCAAGGGTTAGACAGTATTCTAGGTTATTACGTGTGGAAGTTTTTTGTCCAATAATTAGAATCTCTGTTTTTTCAGAGTTTAGAAGTAGGAAATTACTAGTCATCCAATTTTTTATATCAGCTATGCATTCCGTTAATTTTGTGAATTGGTAAGTTTCGTTAGGTTTTGAAGAAATATACAGCTGAGTATCATCGGCATAACAATGAAAGCTAATTCCATGTTTCCTAATGATATGTCCTAATGGTAGCATGTACAGAGTGAACAGCAGCGGTCCTAGTACTGAGCCTTGTGGTACGCCATACTGAACTTGTGATCGATAAGACATCTCTTCATTTACTGCTACAAACTGATAACGGTCAGATAAGTATGATTTAAACCATGCTAGTGCAATTCCACTAATGCCAACATAGTTTTCCAGTCTATTTAAAAGAATGTTGTGGTCAATTGTGTCAAATGCAGCACTAAGATCAAGTAACACTAATAGAGAGATACAACCACGATCGGATGATAAAAGTAAATCATTTGTAACTCTAATGAGAGCTGTCTCAGTACTATGGTGCGGTCTAAATCCTGACTGAAAATCCTCGCAGATATCATTTCTTTCAAGAAAGGAACACAGTTGTGAGGATACTGCTTTTTCTAATATCTTTGACAGAAAAGGCAGATTTGAGATCGGCCTGTAATTGACTAATTCTGAAGGATCAAGTTGCGGTTTTTTAACAAGCGGTTTTATCATAGCCAGCTTAAAGGTTTTTGGTACATATCCTAGAGACAAAGACGAATTAATGATATTAAGAAGAGGATCTATGATCTCTGGAAGCATCTCTTTCAGTAGCTTAGTCGGTATAGGGTCTAACATACAAGTTGTCGATTTAGATGAATTAACGAGTTTGCAGAAATCTTCCTCTCCTATAGCAACAAATGAAAACAATTTTTCCTCAGGGAGACTACAATGCACTCCCTGATGCGATACTGTAGTAGACGGTTGCATAGTTATAATTTTGTCCCTGATATTATCAATCTTATAAGTGAAGAAGTTCATAAAGTCATTACTGCTGTGTTGCTTGGAAACTTCTGTGCTTAAAGCTTTCTTTTTCGTTAGTTTAGCCACTGTTTCAAATAAATACCTAGGATTATGTTTATTTTCTTCTAATAGGGTTGAAAAATAAGCAGATCTAGCAGCTTTTAAAGCCTCTCTGTAAGCAATCGAGCTCTCTTTCCATGAAATCCGAAATACCTCTAGTTTTGTTTTCTTCCAGTTGCGCTCCATTTTTCTGGCTGCTCTCTTTAGGGCCTGTGTGTGTGTGTGTGTGTGTGAGAAAGAGAGAGTGAGTGTGTGTGTGAGTGTGCTCGTTGTACCACGGCGTTGGACTATTTTCTTTAATCTTCTTTAAGCGCAACGGAGCAACTGCGTCTAAAGTGCTGGAAAAGAGAGAGTTAAAAGTTTCTGTTGCAATATCAAGTTCTTCTAAGCTATCCGGGATGCTGAGATGATGAAACTGATTAGGAAGATTATTGATAAAGCAATCTTTAGTGGCAGAAGTTATAGGTCTAACATATTTATAACACGGAGTCGGCTTTGCAGCCTTGGCTAAATGTAATTTACATGAGACTAGATAATGGTCTGAGATGTCATCGCTCTGCTGCAGAATTTCAACGGCATCAACATCTATTCCATGTGATAATATTAGATCTAGAGTATGATTACGACAATGAGTGGGTCCTGACACGTGTTGTCTAACTCCAATTGAGTTTACAATGTCTTTAATTGCCAATCCCAATGCATCTTTTTCATTATCTACATGTATATTAAAATCACCAACAATTAGTACTTTATCGTTAGCCAATACTAATTCTGATAGAAAGTCCGCAAATTCTTTGATAAAATCTTTATGGTGCCCTGGTGGCCTGTATACAGTAGCCAGCAGAAATCTCAAACGTGATTTATCGTTTACACTATATATTTTTACATTAAGCACCAACACTTCAAAAGAAGTATATTTAAAAATAGATTTCTTAGTGGTTTTGAAAATATTACTATAAATTACAGCAACACCTCCCCCTTTGTGTTTTAGACGAGGTTCATGTTTATAACAGTAATCTTGTGGGGTGGACTCATTTAAAGTAATGTAATCGTTTGGTTTTAGCCAGGTTTCTGTCAAACACAGCACATCTAGATTATAATCTGAAATCATATCATTAACTACGAGCGATTTTGAAGTAAGGGATCGAATATTCAGCAACCCAAGCTTTATCATTTGTTCATCTGTATTATATCTGTTTTTTATTTGTTGAACATCAATTAAATTTTTTACCTGACGTTTTTTGGATTTCCAAATGCAAATAATGATATAATGAAGTCCATTATATGGAGAATAATCCTGGAATGTTTTCATCAAAAACCTTCATTTCTTTTCGACTGAAGAAAGAAAGACATGGACATCTTGGATGACATGGGGGGGAGTAAATTATCAGCAAAAGTTTTTAAAAGTGACCTACTCCTTTAATCTTTGACAAGATGATTGACAGGTCAGTTTGCGTGACAGGATGCGTGTAACTAAGCGACAGAGAGCACTGTATGACGTGATAGCGTGTCCCAAAGCTTGTGTACTCTTCTGCTACTCACTCAAAAGTATGCACTTTTTCTTCACAAAAAAATAAAGAGTACATACTTTTTGGGCGTAGTGTAAGTAGGCGAACTGAGACGCAGCATTTGACTAGTGCTCGGAGAGATTCACCTGTGATTGGTCAAACAGGTTCTTCTGTGAGTGGCTGAGGAACTGTAGAATATTAAATGCATGAAGAACTAATGTTGTGTTTTTGCAGGTCGAGACTCACTCATCATGAGGGTCGTGACTTCAGACAGCGGCTCGGTCTCTGCGGAAAACCACTATACCGACGAGCTGGAGAACCCAGACACCAGTGACGACACCGAGTTCTGGAGGAAAGGTGTTTTACTAGATATATGTATATATAAATAAAAGATTTCTGTGAGTTTTAGGGGAACAAAAATATCATTAGCTCACTATAGAAACACTTTACAATAAGGTTGCATTAGTGAACATGAACTAACAATGAATAGTAATCTTAATGTTAAAATCACAATTTGTATCTGTTAATATTATTTAATGGATCTGAGCTCACGTGAACTAAAGAACAGTTGTATTTTAATAAGGAATGTTGACAAAGATTAATAAACAAAAGTATTTCTCATTGTTAGTTAATGCATCAACTAATGGGACCTTCAATGAAACCCCCACAAAGATGAAAAACAAACGTGTGTGTGTGTGTGTGTGTGTGTGTGTGTGTGTGTGTCTCAAACATTCCTCTGCTGTGTGACTGGCTGTAGTTCATACCTCTTCTGACCTTTGACACCATCACAGCATACACACACTGTTCCAATAATAATGTGAATTATAATTAGCAAAATAATAATTAGTACAAGAAACCCTTTTTGAGCACACTAATCTTACCCTATCTTTAGAGAGAGAGATGACTAATTGTCCGTCACGCCCTCAGTCGTTGCATTACAAACAGTGTTAACTACTTATACTAAATGTAATGTGAAGGTTATATAACACAAAGTTATATAGCTAAGTGTGCAAGTGTTAGTGTTAAATACAAAGAACATTGTTAGATTTATTATGATAATAACTCTGTTAGAGATCCAGCGATACCACTTTTTCCAGAATGAGTCCGATAACGATACTTTTTCGTTTTTCGTTTAACAATGCTTTTTAGGGCTTGCCGACACTGAGTACCGATACCTGTATTTTCATTTCATTTTTTAAAAAAAATCAATATTGGGCAGAGAAACCAAAAGAATGAGTCAAATTGGCTGAGCAAATAGACATTTCCTTCAGTTATTTTTATGCCTGATTATGCATGTTACAGTATTATAGGAGCTACTGTTACTTCCTATTATTGCTGTATCATATTTTATCTTTATTTTAATAACACAGTGCATATTTAGAGCTGCTCCAGCAAGGCTCAATCAATCAGGAGCAGTGAGTGCTTTTCTCTGTGTTTGTTGTCAGATTAACATGGAGGACAAAGATAGCAGTGGATTTATTAGGCTGCTGTCACTTTAAGAGCTGCAGCACGTCTCCAACTGTTACACAGTTTACTTCACTTAAAGTCCCCCTGTAGTCAATAATTTTATCCCATAATCATCTCCAAAATTACATAAAGTTTTTTTCTTGAAAAAAAATCGTCATGTCTTAAAATATCTTGAATGTAACTCGACACCCGTGCCTCATTAAGTATGCGCGGTTCTATGAATATGCAAATGAGCCCCGCCTCCACTCACTCCCTCACTCAGAGATCCACTGGTTGACGAGCACACGTTGATCTGATTGGTTACAAGGTCGTTTGTGACGTCAGAAACACCAGCGATTTCAGTGTTTTTGAGACTGTCTTTGGTTCACTGCAGTTTTAAGCAGAAAATACTCAGCAATGCTGTCGACTTATGAACTCACACATGTGTGTCTTAAAGCATATTAAAAACACCACATACACACATAAACAACATTAAACGCTGGATTTACACCACAGGGGGACTGTTTTACAAGGATATTTGGCTATACAGGCCTTTTGACATCATTTTGTGTGAATTTGACCAGTCAAGCACAAGAAGACCTGTAAGAGAACTCTATATAATAGAATATTTTGAGCGCTGTCCGAGATGCAGATTTCTGGGCGCACGCTTCGGATGTTTACGCGCAGAAAACGTCATGTGATCACCGTATCGCCTTCCTGTAATAGTGCAGGGAATCACTCGTTATACATAAACATGTAACAGCATGTAATTGAAACGCATCGCTGTGTGTGAGAGTAGAATAACCTGTGCGTGTGTGTGTGTGTGTGCTAGACTCGTCTGTGCACAGGTTTGTAGCAGCGCCCTCTATCGGTCGCTGGCGGTGGCGTGTGTTCGCTGCCATCGGTGTAACGGCTCTGCTGTCGCTGATCGTCACAGTGTCTGTGAGCCGTGAGTAACACACTCAAACATATTATTTTCACTACTAATTCCTTAATAATCGGCTTATCGTAAAAAGGCCAAAACGTAAAAAGAATGCGGAGTATTAACGCCATGTGTATGTTTTCCAGAGAATATTTTAATAACTTGCAAACTAGAGTTATCAATAAAAAAATTTTTTTTTTTCACACGTGTTTTGATAGACATGAAGTTTAATCGGAAGTTCTCGACTACCGAGACAAGCGTGAAGAATCTGACAGAAACGCTCCTGAGCATCATCACCAGAACTAACATTCTGGAGGAATACGGTAATGTTAATCTTCATAATCTCATATCTAAATAATAATAAAAAAAAATGTATCCACCCACACACTCAGCTACCAAAATAGTTGTTCTAAATAAGTTATGAAAACATTATTGACATATATGAATTTCTCTAAACATTCAAAACTTTTTAAAGGGTTAGTTCACCCTAAAATCTCTGTAATTAATTGCTCACCCTCATGTCGTTCAGAACAGAAATGATAAGATATTTGTGCAAGATATAGAATATAAGATATCAACGCCACATGCAGCAACGTCATTGCAACCTTCAAGGCCCAGAAAGGTAGTAAAGACATTGTTCAAATAGTCCATGTGACTCCAGTGGTGCATATATTCATTTATTCGTTCATCATCGAGAAAATCCATCATTTTTTCCCGGACTTGTTTCCACTGCATCACAGTGTAGGAGTGAAACACTCTGAGAATGAGGTGTCATGTGTCGTGTGTCATGTGATGTGTCATGTGATGTGTCAAGTGATGTGTCATGTGATGTGTCATGTGTTATGTCATGTCATATGTCATGTCATGTGTCATGTGATGTGTCGTGTCATGTGATGTGTCATGTGTTATGTCATGTCTCATGTGTCATGTCATGTGTAATGTGGCATGTCATGTCATATGTCATGTGTCATGTCATATGTCATGTGTCATGTCATGTGTCGTGTCATGTGTCATGTGATGTGTCATGTCATGTGTTATGTCATGTGATGTGTCATGTGATGTGTCATGTGTCATGTGATGTGTCATGTCATGTCTCATGTCATGTGTCATGTGATGTCATGTGTCATGTGATGTGTCATGTCATATGTCATGTCATGTGTCGTGATGTGTCGTGTCATGTGATGTGTCATGTCATGTGTCATGTGTTATGTCATGTCATATGTCATGTCATGTGTGATGTGTCGTGTCATGTGTCATGTCATGTGATGTGTCATGTCATGTGTCATGTGATGTGTCATGTGATGTGTCATGTCATGTGTCATGTCATGTGTAATGTGATGTCATGTGATGTGTCATGTGATGTGTCATGTCATGTGATGTGTCGTGTGTCATGTGTCATGCATGTGAGCACATTCCCGTCTAACACTTGCTCTATTGCGTGTGTGTTCAGGACATAAAATGCATTTGGACATCAGCAATCTGGAGTTTGACCGGGACACGATGCAAAGAACGATTGATGATAGTAAGTGCCACGCACACATATGCACACACACACACACACGCACGCACGCACGCACACACACACCCACGCAAGCACCCACACGTACGCACACACACACACAGGCAAAACACTTGAAATTCAATGAAATCCACTGCAGATCTTAACATGTCTGTGTGTGTGTGTGTGTGTGTGTGTGTGTGTGTGTGTAGTGTCTGATTCAGCACAGGCTCTTCATGACAAGGTTTCGGAGCTAAAATGCTACATTGACAAGTTCATAACCAACAGTAAGTGATGCTGTAGTGTTTGTGCTGCTGTATGTTGATTTCTCACAGTCTCTGATCTGACACGCGTGTGTGTGTGTGCGTGTGTGTGTGCGTGTGTTTAGACACGCAGGCTCTGTGCTGTCCTGGCGGATGGCTTCTCTTCTCCACACACTGTTATTTCTTCTCTGAAGACGGGATGCCGTGGGAAGCGGCCAGAGACGAGTGTGAGAAGAAGAGAGCAAAGTTACTCATCATAAACAGCAAACAGGAGAAGGTCAGTACAACTACACAACCAACGTCAGACACACAACTCAACCAATACAACTACAACTACTCAACCAACATCAGACACACAACTCAACTAATACAACTACACAACCAACATCAGACACACAACTCAACCAATACAACTACAACTACTCAACCAACATCAGACACACAACTCAACTAATACAACTAAAGCAACCTATCTAAACCACACAACTGAACCCACACAACTTTGGCCCCGTTTTCAGCTGTTGCTCCACCTGTCACTCAAGTGGCCACGCCCTTAATTATGCAGACCTTTAATGCCAAATATCATTTAAACGGATGAGTTATAAAAATATTCACCCCCTCACAGTCATGATGAAGAGCAAAATTAGCGATATAGACCAAAACCACTTTTATCACCAGGCTGGAAGCATGTTTATTCTGCTGTAACGTTGGGCATTTTATCATGGGGGTTTATGGGATTGAGTCTCTTCTGCAGCCGGCCTCTAGTGGCCAGTGGAGGAACTGCAGTTTAATCTCTTCTGCAGCCGGCCTCTAGTGGCCCGTGGAGGAACTGCAGTTTAATCTCTTCTGCAGCCGGCCTCTAGTGGCCAGTGGAGGAACTGCAGTTTAATCTCTTCTGCAGCCGGTCTCTAGTGGCCCGTGGAGGAACTGCAGTTTAAGCACTTCTGCAGCCGGTCTCTAGTGGCCCGTGGAGGAACTGCAGTTTAATCTCTTCTGCAGCCGGTCTCTAGTGGCCAGTGGAGGAACTGCAGTTTAATCTCTTCTGCAGCCGGCCTCTAGTGGCCAGTGGAGGAACTGCAGTTTAATCTCTTCTGCACCCAGCCTCTAGTGGCCCGTGGAGGAACTGCAGTTTAAGCACTTCTGCAGCCGGTCTCTAGTGGCCAGTGGAGGAACTGCAGTTTAAGCACTTCTGCAGCCGGTCTCTAGTGGCCCGTGGAGGAACTGCAGTTTAATCTCTTCTGCACCCAGCCTCTAGTGGCCAGTGGAGGAACTGCAGTTTAATCTCTTCTGCACCCAGCCTCTAGTGGCCCGTGGAGGAACTGCAGTTTAAGCACTTCTGCAGCCGGTCTCTAGTGGCCCGTGGAGGAACTGCAGTTTAATCTCTTCTGCAGCCGGTCTCTAGTGGCCCGTGGAGGAACTGCAGTTTAATCTCTTCTGCAGCCGGCCTCTAGTGGCCCGTGAAGGAACTGCAGTTTAATCTCTTCTGCAGCCGGCCTCTAGTGGCCCGTGGAGGAACTGCAGTTTAATCTCTTCTGCAGCCGGCCTCTAGTGGCCCGTGAAGGAACTGCAGTTTAATCTCTTCTGCAGCCGGTCTCTAGTGGCCCGTGGAGGAACTGCAGTTTAATCTCTTCTGCAGCCGGCCTCTAGTGGCCCGTGAAGGAACTGCAGTTTAATCTCTTCTGCACCCAGCCTCTAGTGGCCAGTGGAGGAACTGCAGTTTAATCTCTTCTGCACCCAGCCTCTAGTGGCCCGTGGAGGAACTGCAGTTTAAGCACTTCTGCAGCCGGTCTCTAGTGGCCCGTGGAGGAACTGCAGTTTAATCTCTTCTGCAGCCGGTCTCTAGTGGCCCGTGGAGGAACTGCAGTTTAATCTCTTCTGCAGCCGGCCTCTAGTGGCCCGTGAAGGAACTGCAGTTTAATCTCTTCTGCAGCCGGCCTCTAGTGGCCCGTGGAGGAACTGCAGTTTAATCTCTTCTGCAGCCGGTCTCTAGTGGCCAGTGGAGGAACTGCAGTTCAAACTCTTCTGCAGCCGGTCTCTAGTGGCCAGTGGAGGAACTGCAGTTCAAACTCTTCTGCAGCCGGTCTCTAGTGGCCAGTGGAGGAACTGCAGTTTAATCTCTTCTGTAGCCGGCCTCTAGTGGCCCGTGGAGGAACTGCATTTTAAGCACTTCTGCAGCCGGCCTCTAGTGGCCAGTGGAGGAACTGCAGTTTAATCTCTTCTGCAGCCGGCCTCTAGTGGCCCGTGGAGGAACTGAATTTTAAGCACTTCTGCAGCCGGCCTCTAGTGGCCAGTGGAGGAACTGCAGTTTAATCTCTTCTGCAGCCGGCCTCTAGTGGCCCGTGGAGGAACTGCAGTTTAAGTCTCAAGAGAGAGACCGGAAGGTTGCCGCTTGTTTTGAAGACAAAAAAACTAAGTAATAAAGAGTGATGATCAGAAGTGTGTGTTCAGAGCTTCGTGGTGAGCAAGACCAGGCCTCTGTACTACTGGCTGGGTCTGAGTGACCGCCGCACCGGCGACTGGGAGTGGCTGGACGAGGCGCCGTATGTGCATGTCAGGAGGTCAGTGTGTGTGTGTGAGAGTGTGTGTGTGTGAGAGTGTGTGTGTGTGTGTAAGAATGTGTGTGAGAGTGTGTGTGAGTGTGAGAGTGTGTGTGTATGAGAGTGAGTGTGAGAGTGTGTGTGAGAGAGTGAGTGTGAGAGTGTGTGTGTATGAGAGTGAGTGTGAGAGTGTGTGTGTGTGAGAGAGAGTGAGTGTGTGTGTGTGAGTGAGAGAGTGTGTGTGTGTGAGTGTGTGTGAGAGAGTGTGTGTGTGTGTGTGAGAGAGTGTGTGTGTGTGTGTGTGTGAGAGTGTGTGTGTGTGTGTGAGAGAGTGTGTGTGTGAGAGAGAGTGTGTGTGTGTGTGTGTGAGAGAGAGTGTGTGTGTGAGAGAGTGTGTGTGTGTGTGTTAGAGAGTGAGTGAATGTGTGATGGGTAGGTTAGGGTTAGTGTGTGTGTGTGTGAGAAAGTGTGTGTGTGTGTGTGAGAGTGTGTGTGTGTGTGTGTGTGTGAGAGAGTGTGTGTGTGTGTGTGTGTGTGCGTGAGAGTGTGTGTAATGGGTAGGGTTAGATTATACAGTTTGGACAATATAAAAACCACTACGCCTATGGAATGTCCTCACAAGTATAGCATAACAAACCTGTGTGTGTGTGTGTGTGTGTGTGTGTGTGTGTGTGTGCAGTGAATGGATGCCCGGGCAGCCTGATGACTGGAAGAATCATGGTTTGGGTGGCGGTGAAGACTGCGCTCACTTTCACTCCGACGGACGGTATAACGACGACCACTGCTCTCGACACTACCGCTACGTCTGCAAAGCTCACGCGTCCTCCATCTGACGACACACACTTCATCAAGCCGACAACACACACTTCATCAAGCCGACAACACACACTCTTCATATGTGCATGTTAACAGTAAAATGTTTCATATTTAACGATATTAAAGGCTTTAACCCTCATCCTTCCCTCGCTCTCTGTGACACATCTTTTTTCAGATTTTTTCTTATTGTTTATTTTATTTACCTTTTAAATTACTAGATTTGATCAATAAATAATAAATAAATAGTAATTTAAGGACATTCGTCACATTCTTTCAACTTAACATGACAATAACTCACAATTTCATGCATGACCCTTTTAATTCAGCTCTAAATATCTTACACTGTGTGTCTTTGCCGACCTCATGTGGACAATAATAATAACAGATGATATTTCATAACTCTAGATGTGCTGATATCTCTATATGGAGTAAATAAGCTGTTCCTCTGGGTCCTAAAGCCAGGCTCTTCAGTCGGCACTCACACACACGTACACTTTATACTCTCTTTTTTTGTTAAAGTTTTATGTTTCTCTGTGTGAACTGAAGCATTCCTCACATTCAGTCATTGCTAAGAGGCTCAGATCGAGCCGAGAGGGAAGCATTCGTTACTTTGGAACATTTCAACCACAAAACTCCTCGAATACATTCATTTTTGTGTATATTTGTGGTTCAATGCGAGAAAAGTCCTGGGGATTAAATAAATAAATAAAAATGCCCTCTGATAAACGCTACATTTCTTGAACGCTGAACTCAAACATGAGTTTGGGGTAAAAGGGAAGAGTGAGGATCTAATGTTTATCAGGCCAGACGTTTCTTTATGCTTCTTTTTATTTTATGCTGGGAATTAGTGTATTTTAGTTTATTTCCCCATGTTGTCCGAGGATAAAAGTCAAACAGCTGTGATACAAAAAAGTTGATCTGAATAAAAGCATTTGCTGAACAAATAAAAGAAATGTTGCTGTTTTTGCAGCACTTAATAATAATATTCCAGTTATGTTGCTGTATTAAAGGTATATGACTATATTATAGTAATACTGTATATCAGAGTCATTAACGCTATAATGTTTGGACTGTAAATGTAAATTATGTTAATAATTGAAGGTGAAAATGTACATGCTTATTCCACAAATACATCAAGTTTGTTCAGGTTTAAAATATATGTATAATTATTTTTTCATTGCAATATATCAATCAGTTGTTAATTATGAGCAACACACTACACTTAAAGAGAAAATTACATAATAATAATAATAATTAAAGCTGCAAGCAGCGATGAAGGGCCCTCGCACCCGTGCCGCCCGGCGGTTTGAGGGAGACAGAGCACGGTGGGCAGGATGTAATGATAATAAATATAGGAGGACTATGTCAAAGTATTTGTATTTGCCACACTTCCTGCTACCAGCAGGTGGCGCTATTGCTACAACCGAATATGAGCATGGTCGTGTGTTCAGGACAGGACTCTTATCAAACGTGAAGTTTGGGGCAGATCGACATTGTATTGGTTCCTGCAGGCGGTCTGTGGTTGCCTAGCAACAGCCGAACCGCAAGCAATACTGAACTATATGACATGTTCATGCACAAATCACCAAAAGGCTGAAATTAAGTGTACATTTGTCAGGCCGCCGAGAGCACACCCTTCGACGAAAACTCAAGATCTCCGCAATTTAACGTCGCAAAGGTCTTAAGATTACACTCACCAAATTTGAAGAGGATCAGGTCAAAACTGTAGGAGGAGTTCGTTAAAGTACAACGTCTGGAAGCGGCAAAAACTACACAAAATCTGAGAGGAAGTTCAAAATGGCTGACTTCCTGTTGTGTTTAGGGCTACGCTCCAAGAGACTTTTCTGTAGGTTTTGGGTCATTACATGTATGTACCGAATTTCATACCTGTACGTCAAACGTAGAGCCGGGGCAATAATGTAGGGGGCGCTATTGAGCCATTTTGCCCCACACATTTGTCAGGCCGCCAGGGGCACACCCTTCGACGAAAACTCAAGATCTTCGCAATTTAATGTCGCAACGGCCTTCAGATTACACTCACCAAATTTGAAGAGGATCAGATCAAAACTGTAGGAGGAGTTCGTTAAAGTACAACATCAGGAAATTACGAAAAATGCACAAAATCTTGGAGGAAGTTCAAAATGGCTGACTTCCTGTTGTGTTTAGGGCTACGCTCCAAGACACTTTTCTGTAGGTATTGGGTCATTACATGTATATACCAAATTTCATACCTGTACGTCAAACGTAGAGCCGGGGCAAAATGTGGGGGCAATAATTTACAGAATTTGCCCCACCCAATTTTGAAAACCATATCACGTAAATTTTCACCACTTCTGAAGCGTGTGCAGTTTCATGAGTTTTCAAGCACTCTAAAAAGCGATTAATTTAGGAGAAGAAGAAGCGGAATAATAATAAACGGAGCAAAAACAATAATTTTATTAAAACAATAAAAACCCTAATTATACACTAAATATGACAAATATGCAATAATTTTCACTAAATATGATGACTGATTACACTAACATTTGGGTTAAGTTTTTATTTTTATGAAATAACTTTATACTTTAATTCATTAAGGACGCATTTAATTGATCAAAAGTGACACTAAAGACATTTATAATGTTACAAAAGATTCTATTTGAAATAAGTGCTTTCTTTTCTATTCATCATTGAATCCTGGAAAATAAAATGTATCAATGTTTCCATCGATAATAATCATAAATGTTTATGATCATCAGATCCTCATATTCTCCTGATTTCTGAAGGATCATGTGACACTGAAGACTGGAGTAATGATGCTGAAATACAGCTTTGATCACAGGAATAAATTACACTTTACTAGATATTCACATAGAAAACTGCGGAAGAGGATTAGGGCCCAGCAATGATCAAAATAATAAAAACATCTCGATAATAAATTCATTATAATGCGAGAAAAATCTCGTTATATTTTGAAAAAAAAAGTCAAAATACAATGTTGAGAATAAACTCATTACATTTCGAGAAAAAAAGTCGTTGTTTTGAAAGAAAAACGTGTTAAATTTCAAGAAAAAAAAGTCTAAATAAAATGTTGAGAATGAACTCATTAAATTTCGAGAATAAAGTTGTTTCGAGAAAAAACTTGTTCAATTTCATGAAAAAGTCGAAATAAAATGTTGAGAATAAACTCGTTACATTTTGCAAATAAAGTCGCTGTTTCGAGAAAAAAATTGGTAAATTTCGAGAAGTTGAAATAAAACAGTGAAAATAAACATTAAATCTCGAGAAAAAAGTCTTTGTTTCGAAAGAAAAACGTGTTAAATTTCAAGAAAAAAAGTCTAAATAAAACGTTGAGAATGAAATCGTAATCCTGTCCCGTAGTGAACCGCTGCTATACATTGGAATACTATTTCACTGTATTTTTTATCAAATAATTGCAGTCTTGGCCAGAAGCTTTTGAGCGCTAGTTTACGAGCGGAAAGTTTGGATGATAATAGCGAGCTAGCATTATCCCGCCTCGTTCCCCTAGCACTACCTCCAGACGGGTTTGTCCCGCGGCCCACGAACGAGCAGTGCGTGTTCCGAGCGAGCGGAGCGGCTCTTCCTCGGGCGGCCAGCAGGGGGCAGGGATGGCCTGAGCGGCGGCACCGCAGGCGTGGGCTCGGCTGTACGCTGGCTCACGGGGGCGACGGCGCGGCGTGTCGCGGTGTTGCGAGCGAAGCTGAGTGGTTTGATTGAGGAGGACTCGCGCGCAGAGGTTGGAGGCCGGTCGAGTGTAGCGCAACGCATCTTCTCCTGCGGCTTGGGAACCTGCGTCCTGAGAGGAACAACCTTCCTCAAACATGATGACGATGATGATGATGATGATGGTTTAGTGGAAGACGATGGTCTGTTTTTAGAGCCGGCAGGTCGTTTGCTGCTCGTTTGGATCGATTGTGTTGCTCCGCCGCTGGCTTTGAGTGCCTCGCTTGTACGCTTGACGTTATCTCTAGCTTTATGAACGTCATTCGTCACCTCTGGATCGATTTGTGAGGGGTCAGAGGTCACGACTGGAGTCACTTCTGTGTTTCTGAATTGTGTTTGGTCGTTGTTCTGTGATTCTTCTATGGGAAGGCTCTTGTTTTGTTCCTCTGGCGCCTCTGTTGTGATGCTGCCGTGTGCGATGGAGAGCGAGTGTATTGGAGGAAGTGAATCTGCTCCACAGGGGGCAAAGGTCATGTTCTTCTGTCGGCGCGATCGACGAGCGCTACCGAAACGCAGTGGTGAACTTTGAGGACTCATCATCAGCAGTTCTAGAAGCCCCTCCCTCTTTAACGCCCCCTCCACGTCTGCTTCGCTATTGGACCGCAGCCCGAAGACTCCGCCCACACCCTCATGCCCCGCCCACGAGTGCCGCTTGTCCTCCGACTCCTTCAGACGCTTGTCCCGAGACTCCTCCCACTGTCCTCGCTCCACGTTCTCCTGAGGAAAGAGAAGTCCAGCTGATTAGCACAACGAGTTTCAGAAACGTCTGAAGTAAAGAAACAGACACGAATAACGAAAGCTGGAAGAAACTACACCGGGGTTTCAAACCAGCGGGCGCAAGGGAGTCAAGCGTAGAGAACAACAATGTCAAAATAAATCAAATAAATTATTATTATTAGAGTAAATAAATAAAACTATATTTACATTTACCGGGGACTGCAGATAAAAATTAGCTTCGGCTAACTCTGGTACAAAACATCTCTTCGTAAGATTAATGTATTTTGTACGTTGTCCTTGACAAATAAATAAAGTAAAAAAAAAAAATTAAAAAAAAATAAATGTAAAAATAAATACATGATTAAATAACAAATTAATACAAATACTTATATTTAAATAAACAATACAATTATGGTCAAATAAATGCATAAATAGAAGCAATACAAAATATATAATAATAATAATGATTAAAATAAATAAAATATATTTTTACATTATATTTAAATAAATACATGTAAAAATAAATAATTGATTAAATAAAAATGAATAAATAAATAATATTTAAATAATACAATTGTAGAAAATTAAATGCATAAATAGATTACTAATAAATTAAAATTTTAAATTAAAAAGAAAAACATATATATTGTAAAATTATATGAAAATAAATAAATAGATTAAAATAAATAAATCTGTAGAAAACAAATATTTTTAATTGGTTCAAATAGGGGTGGGCGGTATGACCAAAATTCTGTTTCACGGTATGACTAATTGTATGTCACGGTAACGATATATTTCACGATATAGTTATTTATATATATAGTTATTCTCGAAAAATCGTCATAAAGGGCTTTGTATAATAAATAAACCCAAATAATTTAGAAATGAAAAGTTCTTCTCCTTGTTTGATTTTTCTTTTTCTTTTATTTGGTAAACAATTTTGATAGCTAAATATAGTGAACAAAACACTCTCATCAACGTTTAGAAGAACTGCCCCCAACTGACTGATATTAAATACAACTCATAGGTGCAATTAAACTTTAAATAAAGTGTTGCTGAATCATTTTTCAATCTCATGTTATTGCTTCACCTCATCAATTAGTTTATAATCTGAATATTTTATATTGAACTATTCTATTCATAATAAATTAGTTACTTCCTTTTAATTTGGTAGGATATTAGTAATGCTATTATGTTTAAATGTCATGTCTGCTTGTTGTACTGCGTTTTTAAGGGGCTTGTTTTGCTCTTTATGTGATATCTGGCAACCCGTCAGCTGGAGCTTTAATCAAGAGAAGTTCAGCTGTGTCGTTCATCACGTTCAGAAGTGACTCGAAGGAGAGCATCATTTGAGTGTCAAGTTGTAATCACGCATCGAATCAGAAGGAAGATTTCATCAGCTGGTTCAGTGGCCAATTGTTTGAAGTTAAAAATATATAATTCGCGCTGCATATTTAGTAATTTTGCCTCAGATACAGGATTATACATTTGCTTTAACAAGCAGGTTGTTCATTACCACGGCAACCGCTCGCGTGTCATGCTGAATGAGATGCTCGTATTTAAAAAGTAAATATACATAAGAGACGGAAAGATGCAGATAACTCTACATTATTTAAGGTTATTTTTCTATTGCTTACGATATTAATTTATTAACTGTTATTGTCAAGTAAGCTTGATGCTTTCCCGTTGCGCACGTGCACTCCTCCACAAGCCTACGGGTGTGTGCTGCTGCTCTAGTCACTGCTGCGCCTTTTTTCTCGAGAATATCACGTTAACAATCCTTTAGATATCGTAATTCCGTTGTGGATCCCCTTGATCTGCTTTCTCCATGTTTCTTTGACAAATCTCAGTGTCTCAGTCTCACACACGCTGCACGTGAGTTAACCACGCCCACTTATTTGCATGTCGCGGTATACACGGAATAAAAAAAATCTGTTACGGTTGACATTTTCTACCACGGTAACGATATATACCGTCATACCGCCCAGCCCTGGGTTCAAATTAAATAATTTAAATGAGTCTAAACTGGGTCCTTAAACATGAAAATGCCATGCATGGTAAGACATGTTATTTGAGATCTGTTTTACCTGAACTGCTTTTTTGAATTTGGAGCAGAAATGCTGGAAGATGCGTAAGCACTCGTCCAGTTTGAAGATGTCTTTGTCTTCGCAGAAGAAGTCGATCAGAGCGTCTCCTTTCCTCTGAAGCTCATCGATGCTGGTCCTCAAATCCTCCAGAGCTTCAGCAGCGCTCTGAAACCGGTACAAGCGAATACAATTATACTTCAAATCAGAGGAAACCGCCCCAGAGAGGCAGTCAGGGGTCAGAGGAAACCGCCCCAGAGAGGCAGTCAGAGGTCAGAGGAAACCGCCCCAGAGAGACAGTCAGGGGTCAGAGGAAACCGCCCCAGAGAGACAGTCAGGGGTCAGAGGAAACCACCCCAGAGAGGCAGTCAGGGGTCAGAGGAAACCACCCCAGAGAGGCAGTCAGGGGTCAGAGGAAACCGCCCCAGAGAGGCAGTCAGGGGTCAGGGGTCAGAGGAAACCGCCCCAGAGAGACAGTCAGGGGTCAGGGGACACCGCCCTAGAGAGGCAGTCAGGGGTCAGAGGAAACCACCCCAGAGAGGCAGTCAGGGGTCAGAGGAAACCACCCCAGAGAGGCAGTCAGGGGTCAGAGGAAACCGCCCCAGAGAGACAGTCAGGGGTCAGAGGAAACCACCCCAGAGAGGCAGTCAGGGGTCAGAGGAAACCGCCCCAGAGAGACAGTCAGGGGTCAGAGGAAACCACCCCAGAGAGGCAGTCAGGGGTCAGAGGAAACCGCCCCAGAGAGGCAGTCAGGGGTCAGGGGTCAGAGGAAACCGCCCCAGGGAGGCAGTCAGGGGTCAGGGGAAACCGCCCCAGAGAGGCAGTCAGGGGTCAGGGGTCAGAGGAAACCGCCCCAGGGAGGCAGTCAGGGGTCAGGGGTCAGAGGAAACCGCCCCAGGGAGGCAGTCAGGGGTCAGGGGAAACCGCCCCAGGGAGGCAGTCAGGGGTCAGGGGAAACCGCCCCAGAGAGGCAGTCAGGGGTCAGGGGTCAGAGGAAACCGCCCCAGGGAGGCAGTCAGGGGTCAGGGGAAACCGCCCCAGGGAGGCAGTCAGGGGTCAGGGGAAACCGCCCCAGGGAGGCAGTCAGGGGTCAGAGGAAACCACCCCAGAGAGGCAGTCAGGGGTCAGAGGAAACCGCCCCAGAGAGGCAGTCAGGGGTCAGAGGAAACCGCCCCAGAGAGACAGTCAGGGGTCAGAGGAAACCGCCCCAGAGAGACAGTCAGGGGTCAGAGGAAACCGCCCCAGAGAGACAGTCAGGGGTCAGAGGAAACCGCCCCAGAGAGGCAGTCAGGGGTCAGGGGTCAGAGGAAACCGCCCCAGAGCGACAGTCAGGGGTCAGAGGGCACCTTCAGTAAGGACTGCAACTGCGCCCGGAGCTCGTCATCTGTGTGGATGTGCTCCTCTAAATGATCAACTCTTCTGGTCAGAGACTGAAACTCTACAGGGATGCTGTCAACACACACTCTACACACACACACACACACACACACACACACACACACACACACACACACACACACACACACACACACACACACACACACACACACACACACACACACACACAGGTTTGTACACAGACTTCCATTGTTTCTCTACAGGTTAATGATACTTTATGATATAATTCTGTGGTGTTTTTGTAATAATTATTAGTTTGTTTCTAATAGTTGTTGCTGATTGATTCTCACCGCGCCGCTTGCTGAACATGCAGGAGCTTCTCTGGAAACATGAGCAGATCTTTCTTCTGCGCCTCCTGTTAAAGGCACACAAATGTGCGTTCAGTGAGATGCTCTGACCTTTGTGTCGTGAAAGATCACGTGTGTGTGTGTGTGTTACACATTATAAACAGACACATACCAGAGCGACAAAGTGCAGCAGGTTCATGCCAGGTTTGTTGGCTTTAGTGTCGGCCAGTGACAGCAGAGAGGAGAGCTTGAAGCCCACGGCATTACCAGCAGACCCACCCTGAGAGACAGACAGATAGATAGATAGATAGACGGATGGATGGATGGATAGATAGACGGATGGATGGATGGATAGATAGACAGACAGATAGACGGATGGATAGATAGATAGACGGATGGATGGATGGATAGATAGACGGATGGATGGATGGATAGATAGACAGACAGATAGACGGATGGATAGATAGATAGATAGACGGATGGATGGATGGATAGATAGACAGACAGACAGACAGACAGACAGATAGATGGATGGATGGATAGATAGACAGATAGACGGATGTATAGACGGATGGATGGACGGATAGATAGACAGACAGATAGACGGATGGATAGACGGTTGGATGGACGGATAGAAAGACAGATAGACAGTCAGATAGACGGATGGATGGAGGGATGGATGGATGGATAGATAGACAGATAGACGGATGGATGGATGGATAGACAGACAGATAGATAGACGGATAGACAGACAGATAGATGGATGGATAGACGGATGGATGGACGAATAGATAGACAGACAGATAGACGGATAGACAGATAGACAGACAGACAGATAGATGGATGGATAGACGGACGGATGGATGGATAGATAGACAGACAGACAGATAGATGGACGGATGGATGGATGGATAGATAGACAGACGGATGGATGGATAGACAGACAGATAGACGGATGGATGGATAGACAGACAGATAGACGGATGGATAGACGGTTGGATGGACGGATAGATAGACAGATAGACGGATGGATAGATGGAGGGATGGATGGATAGATAGACAGATAGATGGATGGATGGACGGATGGATAGACGGATGGATAGATAGACAGATAGATAGACGGATAGATAGATAGATAGATAGATAGACGGATGGATGGATGGATAGATAGACGAATGGATGGATGGATAGATAGACGGATGGATGGATAGATAGATAGACAGATAGATAGACGGATAGACAAGACAGATAGATGGACGGATGGATGGATAGATAGACAGATAGATGGACGGATGGATGGATAGATAGACGGATAGATAGATAGATAGACGGATGGATGGATGGATGGATAGATAGATAGACGAATGTATGGATGATAGATAGACGGATGGATGGATGGATAGATAGACGGATAGATAGACAGACAGATAGATGGACGGATGGATGGATAGATAGACAGATAGACGGATGGATGGTTGGATGGATAGACAGACAGATAGATAGACGGATAGATAGACAGACAGATAGACGGATGGATGGACGAATAGATAGACAGACAGATAGACGGATAGATAGATAGACAGACAGACAGATAGACGGACGGATAGACGGATGGATGGATGGATAGATAGACAGACAGACAGATAGATGGATGGATGGATAGATAGACAGATAGACAGATAGACGGATGGATGGATGGATAGACAGACAGATAGACGGATGGATAGATAGACAGACAGATAGACGGACGGATAGACGGACGGATAGACGGACGGATAGACGGATAGATAGACAGACAGATAGACGGATGGATAGACGGATAGATAGACAGATAGACGGATGGATGGAGGGATGGATGGATGGATGGAGGGATGGATGGATGGATGGATAGACAGATAGACGGATGGATGGACGGATGGATAGACGGATGGATGGATGGATAGATAGACACAGATAGACGGATAGATAGACAGACAGATAGATGGACGGATGGATGGATAGATAGACAGATAGATGGATGGATGGATGGATAGACAGACAGATAGATGGATAGATAGACAGACAGATAGACGGATGGATGGACGAATAGATACAGACAGATAGATGGATAGATAGACACACAGACAGATGGATGGACGGATAGATAGACAGATAGACGGATGGATGGATAGACGGATGGATGGACGGATGGATAGACGGATGGATGGACGGATGGATGGTCGGATGGATAGACGGATGGATGGACGGATAGATAGACAGATAGACGGATGGATGGACGGATAGATAGACAGATAGACGGATGGATGGACGCATAGAAAGACAGACAGATAGACGGATGGATGGACGGATGGATAGACGGATGGATGGACGGATGGATGGTCGGATGCATGGACGGATAGATAGACAGATAGACAGATAGACGGATGGATGGACGCATAGATAGACAGACAGATAGACGGATGGATGGACGGATAGATAGATAGACAGATAGACAGATGGATGGACGGATAGATAGACAGATAGACGGATGGATGGACGCATAGATAGACAGACAGATAGACAGATGGATGGACGGATAGATAGACAGATAGACGGATGGATGGACGGATAGACAGACAGATAGACAGATGGATGGACGGATAGATAGACAGATAGACGGATGGATGGACGGATAGATAGACAGATAGACGGATGGACGGATAGATAGACAGATAGACGGATGGATGGACGCATAGATAGACAGACAGATAGACAGATGGATGGACGGATACATAGACGGATGGATGGACGGATAGATAGACAGATAGACAGATGGATGGACGGATAGATAGACAGATAGACGGATGGATGGATATCTCTCTCTCTCGTTCACAGCACTGTGAATCTGAATTATTTTCATGAAATTTTTATCAGTTCATGCATGTGAATTTTGAATTTAATAATTTATATGTAAAATGCATAATATCAGGGTTCATACAGATACTTTAAAATAAAATTCCAGGACTATTTATATGAGCAATATAAATATACCAGAAGGACTACAGCGTAAATGGTGCGCGAAAAGATAATTCCACATATATATTGTCTTTAAATACTTTTCAAGAACCTTTTGAAGGTAGTAGAGCGCTGGAAGCCTCTAATGCTCAGATTGCGCAAATCAGTGGAACATTAATAGAAATGTTCAAACAGTAAATTATGGCGCTAGCTACGCCAAGGTCATGGGTTCGATTCCCAGGGAATGCATGAACTGATAAACTATAAATCGATGCTGAATGCACAGATGTGAATGTGCTCTGATGTGGTCTTTATTACTAGCTTGTAATGCCTAGCTCACACTACAGGATTTTAAGCCCGATTTGCAAGTTAGCGAGCTCGCCGACGGGTCGGGCTGTAACCGCGTGCAAATCTGCGTGTGATCCGCGCTCGCCAGTCTTTATGTGTGAAATACTAGACGACGCATCACAAACGCTCGCTGACACCTCGCCGACGCCAGACAAGTATCTAGCATCACAGCCTGTGGCGTCACGTGTCACGACGAGCAACAGCCAATGATCAGCTTGTTATCACATTACACAATCCTTTTGTATTTGTAACCATCATTGCCAAACCACAACACGAGCAGGACGCTGCTTTTTCATTATAAACGTGTTTTACTCGCCTCAACTCTCTCTGCAGCACAGACGACCCCGTGTGCTATCCATCCATTCACCCATATGCTTTTTTTTTCAGGGATCTAAATAGACAACTCCTATTTCACGGCATTTCCCATTCCACTTCTCGCGTGTGTTTTCATGACGGCCTGGGACGGAGTTGCTGTCAGCTGGTGTAGTGTGTGACCCACTGCTGCAGATCATTTACGTAGTGTCACGTAGTGTGAACACCACAACGACAGAGCACGTCATGTACTCTAAACAGCTCAGCGATCTGCCGACGTTTAAAGTTGCGTTGTGTGAACTAGCCATTATTGACTACCTTTAATCAACACAAGCGTGTAAGAGTTCATGACGTACAGCATTCATGATGTTTCCAGCTTGCAGCACTAAATGAAGGACAGTGTGAAGCTCCTCACAGTTCAACAGCTCTATAAAATAAAACATATTTAGTATTTATAAACGTCACAGTGTTCAGAAATTAAGAACAGGGATGTTGATCACCGTTAATGGCGGTCAGGACGATGGCGATGTCGTGTTTCATGACTTTGTACAAAGGGAAAAACTCCTCCTTTAGCAGCAGAGCCTTGAGACGGACCTCATACCTGCAGAAACAGAGGAACCAGCTCAATGAAGATCTGGACCAGACCTGATCACCGTCTTCTTTCACAGACGCTGTTTTAACTGTACCTGGGTAAACGGATGAGCTGGTATATGAAGGCATCAGCCAGCGGCAGGTCTGTGGGGTTTCCACTGAACATCTGTAGATTCTTCACCTGTCAATCAATCAATCAAGCAATCAATCAATCAAAACGCAATAATCTGCTCAATCTGCTGACTCAAAGGTGTCTTTACCTCGTGCTCCTCGGGCAGGAGCTTCAGCAGCTCTTGGAGAGACTCCACACTGAAGACGCCCGTGTTTCCATGAAGAATATCATCCAGAAGACACTCAGTGGACCTGGACATACAGAGCCATGAAGAATGAGTGAGAGCGACGGAACGAAACACACACCGTCACACACGCTCGGGTCTTACTTTCTGAAGTGTTTGAGGAAAATGGAGATATTCAAGCTTCTCTTGGAGTCCAGGATGGTAATCTAGAGACAAACACACACAAGAAAAGCGGAGCGTGGGTGCAAGGAGGATCAATTACAGGTATGATTTACTACGCGAGTCTTTATCTACAGAATGCAGTTAAGAGAAAATATTTTGCTGATCTAATCTTAAGGTGCCACAGTACTCCTAATATTTTATTCAATACTATCAATTCAGTGCTAAATCCCACTCCTGCATGTCCAGTTTTGTCCACCATCACATGTTTGTCATGTATCATCAATTGATGATATCAGGTTACAGGTTGTACCTGGTTCTGTTTTATCGATTTTCACCTGTCTTTTCACTCTTTAGCTGAGGTAGTTGGGCAGTTAAAACCTACAAATTGTGCTTGTGATGTTATTCCATCTAGATTAGTTAAGCATACATTTGATATTATTTGTCCTAGTATATAGACCAATTTTCAGTTGGTAAACATGGTGACGTTTTTATGTGGGCGGAGCTTAGGTGGTGGCAGAACGACCCCTTTGGCCGCTTCACTAACGTAAAGTCTGCAAGTTTTGTTAGCTTGTTTTTGACAATGACTGGAGAAAATCCGATTTTATCTTAATGTGCAAGGTCACTCACTGTCCAGGACCACAATTGTTATTTGCAAAAGTTAATTTTAACGGACGGAACCAGATTGGCGGACCCGTACACTCATTGAGGATCTGACAGGATTAACGTTAACACTACCTCCGGTTGAGTGGCCTCACTTCTACACCTACCTCCATATAAATCTTTAGATGCCTATAACTATGAGCTGAATGGTCATGTACCAGACTTGTGTGTACGATCCGCAGTTCTGGCTAGCCAGCGCCAAGAAGACGACAATGTAAAGAGTGACATTATGTGCAATTTTAATGAGGTGAATATTTTCTAGAAATAAAAAATTGCAGATAAAGCATATTAATTTTTCATTGATTCTTGCAACCAACACAACAAGATGACATTTCATAATAAGAAGAATAATTTAAGATCCTTATTTTGTAGCCGAATCTGTGTTGGTTTGTATTTGCCGCCTCCAGTTTTCCCTTTGTTCTGCCTCCAGCTAGCGCCGTGACGTAACTGTGACGTCGGCTGGAAATTGGTCTATTGACTTTAATTAATAAAGTTCTTTTTTAGAATTAATAGAAATCGAAACAGCAGTAGTTCCAATGGATTTTAAGCATGCTGTTGTACAGCCTCTTTGGAAAAATACAAATTTGTATCCAAATATTTTATCTGATTACAGGCCTATTTCTAAACTGCCATTTTTATCTAAACTTCTTGAAAAGGTCGCATTAAACCAATGCTTAAACCATTCGCATTAAACCAACTGCAGACTTTTCTAGTTCAAAATGAAAATTTTCAGTCAGGGTTTAGATCAAATCATAGTACAGAAACAGCCTTATTGAAAGTTCTTAATGATATCTTGATTGCGATTGATTCTGGCAGCTCAGTGGGTTTAGTTTACTACATCTTAGTGCAACGTTTGATACCATTGATCACAATATCCTAGTCTCCCACCTAGAAAAGACAGTGGGAATTCATGGCATGGCACTCGATTGGTTCAAACGTTTTCAGCTCATTTTGGTCAACGTTATTGTCACAAACTGCTCTGAGACAAGAAGGTTGAGGATCCAAATGCAGTTTTATTAAAAGTGTAATCCACAATCGTAGTCGGAAACAGGCAAAGGTCGTAAACACCGGGTAATCGGTCCAAACAATAACAGGGTCATAGGGGCACAGGCAAACAACAGAGAAAACCAAGAAAACCAGAAAGGAGATCAAAAACCAAGAAAAAGAAAACCAGGAGAATGCTTGGAATTGCAGCGTGACACTAAACAAGACTTCGCAGGGAATGACAGAAAGAACCAGTCGTATATAGGGTGAGCAAACAAGAAGATGAGGCACAGGTGAATACAATGAGTGCTAATGAGTCCAGGCAGAGAATTATGGGAGATGTAGTTTGTCAGGGAATGACGATAGTCATGAATGAAATGGGCCCCATTGTCTAGTGGGGTGCCACAGGGATCCATTCTTGGCCCGATTTTGTTTTCATTATATATGCTACCCTTAGGTTCTATTTTTCATAAGCATGACGTATCCTTTCATTGTTACTCAGATGACACTCAGGTGTATTTACCTTTGCGGAAACAGGACAAAAGTTCTGTTGAGTCACTATTGAGATCTTCTACTTCATTGGGTGTTTTTCAGAGTGCGCTTAAAACGTATTTGTTTTCTTTAGCATTTGAAAATGCTTTGTAAGTTGTGTATGTCATATGTTTTTATTTTAGATTTTTCTGTACAGCACTTTGGTTCCACCTGTGGTGTTGAAAGTGCTCTATGAATAAAGTTGAGTTGGGTTGAGATATTTACAAGAAGTTAAATCTTGGATCTTGGATGTCACAACATTTTCTGAATTTGAATGAAAGTAAAACTGAAATAATCTGGTTCGTTTCAGTGGTCAAATCTGGTTTCTTCCATTTAAGATCAGTAGCAAAGGTTAAACCGTTCTTGTCCTCCAGTGATTTTGAAAGGATTATTCATGCTTTTATTTCTGTACGTCTAGATTATTGTAACTCACTGTATGTGTGTGTTAGCCAAGCACTGTTACACCGTCTTCTATAGAGGGTATGCGCGTGACGTCACCGTCGGTTGGTGTGCTGCAGTGACGCGCAGTGAGTGGCAAAAAGACTGAGCGGCAGCATTTGTTTTCAGCGTGAATGCCACGAAAAACCAACAAAACACATATAAAGCGGGAAAGAGCTTTGCGATTGACTGTACAACTAGATTTGACAAGAAATCTGAGGTATATTTTTACAGAATGACAAAAGCTACAGACCAGAGGAGCAAATGGATCGCTGCAATTCACAGAAACAACTGGACAACTGGACTGGAGGATTTGCAGTTATCGTTTTGTGTCATTATGCTGACTTTAGGTGTAAAATCATACCCTATATATTGTATTGTTATAGATTTTTTTAACTCATCAATTAAATATTTATCATTGTATATTCTGCATTAGGCTATTGGATGTTTTTAAATAAACAATGACAAAAAACGATACAAGTTCTAGGGCTGGACAATATGATGATGATATATATATATATATATAACACTGATATAAGTGATCACCCAGATTTAGACCTACCTATTTTGTATTTATATAAAGCGTTCACAGGCAAATTTGCTTTAGGCCTATGTATTTCCCCGGCGTCGAAATCAGGCACACATAAATGTCAGGAAACCCGATTCCTGGCTGCATGTCAATATCCATGGATCACTGGATCTTTAGAAAGTTGTAAGGAACACTATATTGAGTCCAAACTTTAGTTTAAATTGATAATCGTTCATTTTACTTGCTTTTTCACAGTTTCCCCTATTAACTCCAGTCACAGAGCAGCTCTTCTGCCACTCAGGCCGGCTGAGGGGGCGTGTTCCTGCGGGAAAGTGACGTCACCGCATTCCCTCTATTGGTTCTAAATGCGTCTGCTAGACTTTTAACAGGGACTCGTAAAAAGCAGCATGTAACACCGATTTTAGCCTCACTTCATTGGTTTAAATGATTGATTTTTGTACATAAAGCATTGCATAATTTGGCCCTACCATACTTAGTGCATCTCCTCCATATGCATAAATCAGAGAATCCTAGACATCCCAAGGACCAGATTGGAATTGAGTTGTGATCGGGCATTTGCAGTAGCAGAATAATCTACCTCGACACCTTAGACTGGCTCCTTCTTTAGGTTATTTTAAACGAAACCTGAAAGTGCATTTATTTGAATTAGCGTTCGGTTCAGTAGGCTAGTTGGCAAGAGGCTCTTAACAGATGTTGTTAGTCATTGTTTGCCTGAAAGTACATTTTATTTGTGTAATTTTATTGTGTGATTGTACAACATTGGTCAACATTATGTTTTTTTAATTGTGCTTTATAAATAAATGAAACATTTTCCATATTCATTTTAATTTTAATTCAAGGGTGTTTTTTGTCTTTTTTTGTAAATATGTCCGTTTATCTATTTTGGTACTTCAACTTCAACTGTTTTCTCTGGTTTTAGTTGATGACAGTAATGAAGTCGCTGAGGGCAGAAGTGTGTCTGACCTGCTGACTGAGATGTTTCCCAGAAGCTTTTCCTCGTTGGATACTCTTCCGGCCGGAGGATGACGGCGTGTCCTCGTGTTGTCCGAACAGCTCCTCGATGGCTCGGGTGTCGATGTGGAACGCCGTCTCCCCGCGGGACCGTGCGAGGGTCCACAGGTTCGGTCGGTCATGCTGTTTGACACGGTCTTCAGGAATCGGTTTCCAATTGAAACTTCTCACCCTCCTCTTCCTCTCCGCAGGGATTCCCACAGGCAGGGGCGGAGGAAGGGGAGGAGCCGGGGGCGGGGCGTTGGTGGGGGCGTGGTCATGTAATAAGGGAGGAGGGGTCATTAAAACACTGACCCCGCCCTCTTCATCAAAACTCTGGCTCTCATTGGCCAACAAGACACTGCTCATAATAGGAGATGTAGGTGTGGTCAGAAGATGATTGACAGACTGTATGACATCATCAGGGTGTTTCTTAAAGCCACGCCCCCCTGAGATTGATGCTTGAACGCCATGAACACGCAGCAATCAGAAGCTTCTGTAATTGGAGAATTAACACAATTAACACATTAACGGGACGCAAATCAAACTGTAAATATTCAACTACATTTTTACACGTTGACATCCTCTGGCGTTCGTGCACAATTAAACACACTTGAGTGACTACACAAACACACTTAATGAACAACAAACTCATCATTGTTTTATAGAACACATCCAGTTTGTCCTAAATAACGTACAAGCGTTTACACAAGCAAAGAGAAAAACAGCTTCTCCGATAGTTCCTGGAATAGCGTATATAAATGAAACCATCTTTTAACAGACACTTTTTGAGATATCGAGAGATTTCACTAATACGCCCATGTGCTGATGTCATGTGATCTTTATGAGATGACATCAGTTTATTACGGAACAAAATCCATATCAGTTCTTCTGCACACAGCAAATATGTACACATGCAATCGGGACAATAGAGGCACAACCTCATCTGTCTGTATGGAAATTATGCATAACAATCATACAAAATCTGTAATGCAGATTCAGGTTTGCTCTCATTGGTCAACTTTGAGCATCCCTCAAACTGAACAACAGGGGGAATTAAATTAAACTAATCATGAAAATCATACATCAAAAGACTTCAGCATCAGAAATAACTCACCATCATCAGTGTTTCACTACACGACTGTTGGTGATGGATATGATGTTTAACTTTTTCATTTATGTGACAACCCACAATTTCTTAATATAATAATGTTAAAAAATATGTTATTATGTTTTATACATAAGCTGCTCTCAGTGGAATGAATAATCAGACATAAAAAAAAACCTATGGAGTAAATTTAGTTACTGACATATTTCCGAATTAAACTGAGAAAACAAACAACTACAATCAAGCTAAAGCAAACTCAACTCGTTTAACAGCCGCATCATGAAGATAACTCTTATATTTAATCTAAGTCCCTCATAAAAACTATGATACATAACATACAGTATAATATATTAACAACTGATCAGTAGTGAAGAAAATAAGCTTACCTTCATGTGCTAATGAAAATGTTCCTAAAGATTGCTTCGGTCACAGCACTTTAACTGATCATAACTGTAATAAAAAACACTCGAATTATGAGATATTTTCAAAACTTAATCATTCATTATATTACATTACCTTCATTCCATTAAAAATAGAGGAGAGTGAATTTTCTGTGCGTCCGGTGAGTTTAACAGGAGCTCTCGCGCATGCGCACACCACACGAACGAACACACACACACACACACACACACACACACACACACACACACACACACACACACACACACACACACACACACACACACACACACTTAAGTAAAACACAATACACTCATATATTTATATCAGTACAGT
>CM060638.1:29401061-29408561 GCA_030578275.1 Meda fulgida
TTACCGATTAAGCACATTTGCTTTTTTTAATTCTCAATACTGTAATGTGAAAAATATCTTGTATTATTGTTACGCAAAATTTTTTTTTTGAATTTGTTGTATTTTACAATTTTAAAATCATTGTCTCTGGATAGGATTATTTACATATTACATATAATTTTTTTCCACTCACAGTAAAGATAATTTAGGGTTAATAATCCTAAAAACAATGTCAATAAAAGTGGTGAAACATATTTTATATGTTGACAGATATGAAACATACAGATATGTTTGTGTGAGATTCCCCCATACATTAGTCTTTACTGTTATATTATTAATATTTGAGAGGAAAATCAGGATGTGTTACTAAATAAACAATTTTTCTCATTATACAACTAATTAGATGCAGCGACGGAGAGTAACACGATCAGAGAGTTCAGAAGACGACGGGGTACACACACACACACACACACACACACACACACACACACACACACACACACACACACTCACTAAGTTAGTGATATGAAGACTGGCCATCATGCAAACCTATCAACATTTCACTAGGAAAATATTTAGGCCTAGATTAAAAACATACGTATTGAAAATGCATATAAATTTGTTTTTCAGTTTCAATAAACTATTAAGTTGAAGTAATGTAAATTGGTCAGTCATATATAAATGACACAGGTCAGATTTCTGTAATAGTATTAATAAACAATGTGTTTTAAATACACAATAACCAGCTTTATATATTCATAATCAATAAATCTCAATAATCAATAATCATAAATGTTTAAATCTCATACATTTTTCAAACTGAATATTGCTTGCTCCAAAGTGAGTCAAATTATAACCATCTTTATACTTTTTAAACGGAATAAATTGAACAGGTTATGCTGATTTGAAGGAATTTGAATCAAAGCATTTTGAAAATACAACCAATTAAATCTAATTAATTCAATTCACATTTATTTGTATAGCGCTTTTCACAATAAAATAGTTAATAAACTATGCTTTTTTTGAGTGCAGAAATCTGACCTTTTTAATAAATAGAAATTCTATATGCAATTCAAATACATAAATCATAAATTAAAAAAAATGTTTAGTGTTGATTTGAATTAAATCATCGCACAAATCTGAGAGTTTATGATGGTTTTCAGGGCGACTCCGAGGGAAACAGCAACGAAGAGGATGAAGAGGATGAGGATGGAGGAGAAGAAGAGGAGGAAGAGGATGGAGGAGATGAGGATGGAGGAGAAGAAGAGGAGGAAGAGGAAGGAGATGAGGAAGAAGAGGAGGAAGATGAAGGAGATGAGGAAGAGGATGGAGGAGATGAGGAAGAGGAAGAAGGAAATAAAGAGGAAGGAGAAGATGAAGGAGGAAATGGAGAGGGGGAAGAAGGAGTGAAAGAAAACGAGGAAGAGGGAGAAGAGGAGGGAGGCACAGAAAATAAGGAAAATAAAGCGAAGGAAGATGAAGAGGAAGAGGGAGATGGAGAGAGCGAGGATGAAGAACAAACGAAAGCAGAAAATGAGGATGAGGAAGATGACAGTGAGGAAGGAGATAATGAAGAAAGTGACGGTGGTGATGAAGAGAGTGAAGACGAGGCCAACGGAGATGAAGAACCAGCGACTGGGAAGATTTCATCGGCAGACGTCAGGCACTCGTGTAATAATGTCATACAGGAATATTCCGGCTCATTTTCATCTGAACGTCTGTGCTGAAAATAAATGAAATATTACTGTAACAATATTACAATAACACTAACATGGCGCTTCTCTCCCAAAGATCATTCCTGGAGTCAAAGAAAATTATTGCAATTTCATATTTAACTCGCATGTAAATACAGACTGTAAGCAATAATTCATGATTAATCAGACAAAAGAACCACATTAAAGTGGAAATAACTAAAATGTCAAGTGTAAATAAACTACAAATTTACAAGATATTTTAAAAGATATTACAGATTACCATGAATAAACTGAAATTATTATTTAATCTTCACTTTGTCATTCTGGTTTTCTTTTTTAATTACTTTAAATGTAATCTATTTTTCGCATATCGTTTGTCATTTTAATTTTATGCGGATGAAAACGAGGCTGTGGACATTGTCACACACAGTACAATGGTCTAATATCACATTTAATTTTCAAAACTCACAAACTTCAAACTGTTTTATAGACATTTTGTCAAATGAAAGTTTAGCTCAACAATTAACGTTACCGCGCTGAACAAACTGAACTTTTCCCTCACTCCTGTCAGAAATTAAACACGGCACTACAGTGATATTTTAACGGCTAATTAATAATAATGTTCTTTATCCCAAACGTCATTAATTTGAAATCAAATTGGGTATTATTTGATTATATAAAAGTACTGGTTTAATTAAGCATGAAGCAAATATTTCTTACCTCAGAAACTCCTCCTTGAGACGCGCTGTTTGCGCATGCGCCTTGTGCGCCCGTTCAAACGGTAATTTTTTTTAATATAAAACGGACTGTCCTTGTTTTGTGTTTATTCTGACTAAAATACGCTGATATTACTAGGAATTTACAGCTTAACTTCTTTCAGAGTTACAGTTTGGTCCGTTCGTGACGGTAAAACCAGAGCCGTTAAATTTCAACGGTTCTGGGTAGAACCAGCAAGGCTGTTATTATATATCCATAATATGCAGTTTATTTCTTTGATGATGTTCTAGGTATGTTTGAAAAATCAATAAAACTGGTATTTGAGCCACACAGTAGATACTGAAGTTCACCACACCATTACCCTGAATGTTAATTAACGGCTCTTACATGACAAATGACGTTAAAACATATTTTCATAATTCTTTATTCAAAACGTCATTATTTTAAAATTAAAGTAGACATGTTTTGACTAAATAAAAGTCATGAATTAAAAGTCGTGTCTTACCTTAGACACTCTAGTCTCTGCGCGCACTCCCAAAAGTTGTTTGCGCATGCGCCTCGTTTCATCAGATAGTTCTCTGGTTTTGCGTTCATTATAAAATACGTTGAGACTACTTTAAGAATGTATAGTTATACTATAACTTCTCTAAAAGTTGCACTTTGTTCTGTTTGTTTTGGTCAAAAACCGCAAATATGCCTGTTAGTTACAGCAACAGTGGCACAACCATGTATTCCTTTGAAGACGTAATGTTTTTGAAAAAAATAATAAAACAGTATTTGAGAGAAAAAACATTTTTATTGAAATGCACTACACAGCATATGTTGTAAATCCCTTCAGAATATAATCAATGAATACAGTAGGTGACAGACAGATGACGTTGCTCAACACATCAACGAGATGCACCTGGTTTACAGGTAAAATGCTGCGTTCACTCCATGTCGTAATTAACGTAATTTCGAGATGACAACACGTGACAGTTTACTCAGAGCATCCTCAATTTATCCCATCCTATGGCAACACTATCAATGCGCGGTCATGTGATACAAGTTGGAGTTTACAAGTTGCAATTACGAGTACTATGAGGACATGAATGCTTTTTACAAGTTGGAATATCACAAGTAATACGGTAATGACGACATGACTACAATGATGTCACAGCCTGAGGGCAGGGTCATGTGACATCATAGAGTTGATTGAAAGCAGATGCTGCTTTTTGATTGGACGACAGTATGACTGTCATAATTATGAGAGTCACTGCTCCCGATAATTACCGCACACATTCATTAGAGTCTCATTATCACTCGGTAATAAAAAAAGAATCTCTTCTCGATCATAACTGTTAATTAAAGTAAATTACGAGAAGATATCCAGTGGTCGCTTAGATATCGGAGATCACCAGAAGAGACTAAACAAACATATTAGTAAATCACAGTGGTTGAGCAGATATGAAAATACTCTCTGAACCAGAAGTGATGCAATACAATTCGGGATATTCGAAAACGCTAAACGTGAAACTTTGTGCTTTGCTTGAACTTTGTATAATTGATTAATAAGCTATTTATCGAATTTGGTTTTAATATCACTGTATTGAGGCATTAATGTCTTGTGAAAAAATGCTTAACATGCAACTTTATATTCTGGGCTCTTGTCTGTTTATATAGTTTATATTAAACTACATTTGTTCTTGTGTCCTGGTACATCCAGCCAGTTTCTAAGGGCGAGAAAACATCAAATTACTGTCTTTCCACTTGTATTAATACACTGTAAACCCAAATAAGTTGCCAAAACTCAAAAAGGTTTGAGGTAATCAGTTATAACAAAGTTAAGATATTTAAAGTTAAAGTAAGCAGATTTTTATTTTGTACTCATTTTAATCGCTCTCAACTATAAAATATCTGAGTAAGCTAATTCATATCTTAAAATGATCATAAACTTAAAGTCCCCCTGTGGTGTAAATCCAGCTGTTAATGTTGTTTATGTGTCTATGTGGTGTTTTTAATACGCTTTAAGACACACATGTGTAAGTTCATAAGTCGACAGCATTGCTGAGTATTTTCTGCTTAAAACTGCAGTGAACCAAAGACAGTCTCAAAAACACTGAAATCGCTGGTGTTTCTGATGTCACAAACGACCTTGTAACCAATCAGATCAACGTGTGCTCGTCAACCAGTGGATCTCTGAGCGAGTGAGTGAGTGGAGGCGGGGCTCATTTGCATATTCATACAACTATTATGTCACCGTTAAGCGCTGTAGAATATCCCTGAAATTAGAGTGGCTGTTCTGGGTCGGCTGCATAAATAAACGCTAATGCTAACGCTCATGTGGGCTCTAGAGAGGGTTGTCTATGTTCCAGACGTCTCCGCTAAGCGCGTTAGCAGCGCCCTGTAGCGTCCAGGTGAAGAGCGCTAGCTGGCGGCGGAAACGGGCCTCGTCGAACATCTGCGGGTCCGAGCGCAGGAGCGAGAGATGGTCCGCTAGCGCGCTCAGAGTGTGATCGCCACGCCCGTGAAACACGTGACGGAACGGCGTCTCCACCACAGACACGTACTGCGACAGGAAGTAGTATTCCACCTGTGTGCAATAAACAGTGTTTTGAGTCCGCAGCTAACGTGGATAAACCAGGAATACACTCCTGCACTCTTACTCCGTGTCTGTGTCGTGTTTCCAGTCCAAATATCAAACGTTTCTTAAATCAAGATGCATTTATTAAAGTAGTAAAATGATATAAGATATTATGTCCTGTTTTCTGGGGAAATAAATACAAATGAAGTGAGTTGATGCTTAAAAAAGCTAAATTATCTGCCCCAGATTAATTTCCCCAGAAAACAGGACATAATATCTTATATCATTTCACTCTTCTAGTAAATGCATCTTGATTTAAGAATTTTTTTAAATTTGGACTGGAAACAAGACAAAAATACTGAGTAAGAACAGTATTTTTTATTTATTATATTAGTATATATAATATTATTATAAATATATTTTAATTATATATATCATACATGTCACATCATACATAAAGGATGTCGTATAAAGAGCACATTTAGGGCTTTTCAGAGATACCAAATGTTTGGAAGTTTCACATTGAAAACTATCTCTCGTTGGACTTTAAAAATGACATTAATTTTCTAATCAAATTTAACACTCTTATGGAAATATGATATTAAATTGGACACATTTTTTAATTGGTTGTCATTAATAAACATCTCAGGAAAATGTTATGGGGTTTCATTTTAAAATATGACTTTCTGTTACGAAACAAAACATGGATTTCATACATGTACACTGTAGAGACACAAGAAGTGAATAGGGAAAGAAATTATATTTCAATATTCCTATGAAATATTAGATATTATGAAAATCTTGCCAATTACTACTCCCATTGTTACGCTTCTTTTTTCATTACATGTTGCCCAAGAACACATTAGTACGCAAATTAGATAAAATGTATGAAATGGGAAAACCTTCTGGTGGCCATTTTACACAAATATTGCATAATTGTATGCAAAATAATTCTTTCATAACATAGTTGAGAATCATCTTTATAGAAAGTTTGGTATATAAAACCCTGAAACCTAATTGATTGGTGATTTAAATTTTTTTTTGTTTGAGTCCTGGTGTCCTCTAGTTTTACATAGCAAAACTAAAAAAAAAACATGTTTTGAAAAAAATTGTTATGCTCTAAACAATGTAATGACACAAAAATAGAGTAAATTCACAAAACTTTTGTTCCTGTGTCTCAGGAGTAAACTATTGTTTTTCAGGTGATGTAGTGTGTGTTCACCCTCATGATGCGCGTGTTGTAGAGCCGGGCCAGTCTCTCGTCCTGAACGTCGCTGTTCTCGATGGCCTCGTGCAGGGTCCTGGCGGCTCTGCTGAAGTCCCCTCGAGCGCTGAACACCCACTGCGCAGACAGACCTCGAGCCTGACGACACACAGATCCGCTCAAGCACTGCCGCTTTCGTACAGCACGAGGGTTATTAACGTCACATACGAACAATACAAGTCTGCGATGTGTGCTCACTGTAAAAATGTGTGTAATTTAAAAAATAATGTCAAAATTTTACAGTAAAAACACGTTACCTTAACATACAGGGTGAAAACTGATTTTTACTGAAAAATGTATGTTTTTTTTTAAACTATGCATTACAATATTATTTATGGTAAAAACAGTAAAAGGACATTATGAAACATAAGACAAACATAATTTTGTTTCTTCTTAATTTGATCTATGAGAGCTTGTTTCTGCAACTTGATTAAAAAAAATAATATAGATGCTTTTCTCTCATAGTTTGCAGGAAAAATGCCTTTTAATGCTTTAGACTTAGGAAATATAAACTCGGAATTAAAAAAGAAAGTCAGAATTGCGGGTTTGTAGACTTTGTTTAGCGTACATATGAGTGTGTGTGTGTGTGTGTGTTCTGGCACCTGTAGCTGCGCGGCGTGCTGGTTTAGTGTATATATGAGAGTGTGTGTGTGTGTGTGTGTTCTGGCACCTGTAGCTGCGCGGCGTGCTGGTTTAGTGTGTATATGAGTGTGTGTGTGTGTGTGTGTTCTGGCACCTGTAGCTGCGCGGCGTGCTGATTTAGCGTATATATGAGTGTGTGTGTGTGTGTGTGTTCTGGCACCTGTAGCTGCGCGGCGTGCTGGTTTAGCGTATATATGAGAGTGTGTGTGTGTGTGTGTGTTCTGTGCACCTGTAGCTGCGCGGCGTGCTGGTTTAGCGTATATATGAGTGTGTGTGTGTGTGTGTGTTCTGTGCACCTGTAGCTGCGCGGCGTGCTGGTTTAGCGTATATATGAGAGTGTGTGTGTGTGTGTGTGTTCTGTGCACCTGTAGCTGCGGGGCGTGCTGGTTTAGCGTATATATGAGTGTGTGTGTGTGTGTGTGTTCTGTGCACCTGTAGCTGCGCGGCGTGCTGATTTAGCGTATATATGAGTGTGTGTGTGTTCTGGCACCTGTAGCTGCGCGGCGTGCTGGTTTAGTGTATATATGAGAGTGTGTGTGTGTGTTCTGTGCACCTGTAGCTGCGCGGCGTGCTGGTTTAGCGTATATATGAGAGTGTGTGTGTTCTGTGCACCTGTAGCTGCGCGGCGTGCTGATTTAGCG
>CM060638.1:29426061-29433561 GCA_030578275.1 Meda fulgida
GTGTGAAGGGGTCGCCGGAGCCCAGGTGCACCTGCAACAGAGCAGAGGATCGTCAATATTCATGGTCCGGGAGAATGTTGGGTGTGGCAGAGAAAATAAAATAGATTAATAAAAGCAGTATAAAAAATTAAAAACTGCACATATAAATACCCCATGAAGTGAAACTGACATTTTTAAGTATTCATTTGAAAAAGTGCATTGTTGAGGAGTAAATATAGTTTTTATAATAAGAAAGAAATCTTACAAATTTAAACTCTTTAAAATGAGGGGCAAAATAATCAGAAAAGTTTAAATCTATCAAATATATTTTTAACTTTCCCCCCTTAAAATAGTAAAAATGTAATAGTATAATTAAAATAAAACTGCACACAAATACCACATGATGACAAATGTTTTTTAACATTCTTATGAAAAAGTGCTAGTCATTGTAACTTTAAAATAAAAAGAGTAAAAAAAATATTAAGACTCGAAGTCAAGGGCAAATACCACATGAAGTGAACATTTATTTTTAAACACTTATCAAAAAGTGCTAAGTAAAATTTTACGGTTTCATTTTTTTTATATAAATATAAATTTAGTAAAAAAAAATATTAAGAAAAGTCATTAAAATTGTCAAATTTATAATTTCAACTAAAAAATTAGGACAAATTAAATAATTAACAAGACAAGTTATTTTGATTGATCCTTTAAATCAATCATTTTTGGATGGGCTGATCCGTACGTGTTCGGAGATGACGGCGTTGCTATGGAGACCGAGTCGGCGTGGATCCTGGGGTACATCGGCGGGGTCGGGGTAAATTAGGACGCCCACAAGCCCCGCCTCCTGCGCAAGCCACACCTTCTCAGCGAAGCTCACGGCTCCGCCCACTCGCGCCACAGCGATGGAGCCGTTGAGGGAAACGCCCAGCGCTCGCAGATCCGCGAAGTCCTGCCGGCGCCCGTAGTTCACGTACACCACGCCTCCCTGCAGCACACACACACACACACACACACACACACACCACACACAAACACACCACACACACACCACACACACCACACACAAACACACACACACACCACACACAAACACACCACACACACACCACACACACCACACACAAACACACACACACACCACACACACACCACACACACACGAACACACACCACACACACACACACACAAACACCACACACACACACACACACCACACACACAAACAGACACACACACACCACACACGCACACCACACACGCACACCACACACCACACACACACACACACCACACAAACACGCCCGAACACGAACATTTCATATTATCCTCAGGATTATAGACCCCTTTCAGTTTAGGTCCTTGCCAGTGTTGTGTGTGACTCATTAAAGTAACTTGACTTACGTAATCCGATTACTTTTTCAAGTAACTAGTAAAGTAACGCATTAGTTTTAAAATGTACAACAAAATATCTGAGTTACTTTTTCAAATAAGTAATGCTTTCCCATTTATTGACTGACGTGTTGTGTGTGTGTGTGTGTGTGTGTGTGTGTGTGTGTGTGTGTATGTATGTATGTGTGTGTGTGTGTGTGTGTATGTATGTGTGTGTGTGTGTGTGTGTGTGTGTGTGTGTGAGAGTATGTGTGTGTGTGTATGTATTTATGTGTGTGTGTGTATGTATTTATGTGTGTGTGTGTGTGTGTGTATGTGTGTGTGTGTGTGTGTAAACATGATGTTTATTGTAGTTCTAGACTAAATGTGAGCATGCATTTACTCATCTCACTTGCACAAAAAAAGGATTCATTATTCCTCAAAATAAATCAAATCTGTGAAAATCACAATACTACGCAAACCTCTAATAACTAAATATGTTAAATCAAACATACATTTTTATGCATTTAATCTCACTTTATTGACCGACGTACTTGCTTCTGGCCTTCGATGATTCAGTGACACCATCAGCAAAAATGACCGTATTCCAAGTATACTTAACCAAATATTCACCATTTTTAAACTATAGCGAATAAACTGAGAGAAGTGTTGAAGGTGTCTGCATAAATTTTGGTTTGACTGTATATGGGAACACGCGTATGCTAAACAGGTTTATGAGTGGCGGCGGTCGTCATGGTTACCGTGGCTGTTCCCGTGGCGCTGTAGGCGCAGTATCCCTCGCTGTCTAACAGAATCTCTTCAAGCTCCGCCCCCTCAGAATCGACCAACCAGAGAGTGTTCCGCTGCGTCCTATAGGAGCAGAGCAGGCGTATGATGCGTTAGGACCCGCCCACTTTTTAGCGGCTTAGTATTTTTTCCACACTTGTTAATGAAAAAAGTCTTCATTAAAGCATTTAAAGCCATGAACCAAACCAACAGCTACGAGGAGAATCACATGACCTTAATCGCTTTATGTATGCATATAGAGAGTCAATTGACCTATCGGTAAGCCCCTCCCCTTCAACGCAGATGAGCCAATGGCAGTTGAGTATCAGTTACACGGAACTCGGCATCTTTATGTTTCAGCGCCACAGAGCAACATGGGCGTGTGCGTTGGTGCTTGCCCTGATTCCAGGATCCTGAGAGGATGGGAATGGTTGAACTTAACCCGCTTTATTTATAACATCAATGATGTGAGCGCAATAACCCCGTTCCCTAAGGATTTAATCCCAATGAAGATGAAGACGTTCATTTTCTGGTTGTTATACTCTCATTAAGTTACAATGAAAGTTAGTGAGTCCATGATAACGTACAAAGCTAAATAGCTAACTAGCTAATAGCTGACTGCCGCAACATGACGACTGTCATTGTCAAGTCAAGTCAAGTGTATTTATATAGCGCTTTTCACAATATAAATTGCATCAAAGCAGCTTCACAATATCAATCAAATAACATAATGTTTGTTTCTTAGTTAAAAAACATCCACGTTTGGTAGGACTGATCAATGGTATTAATGCTTGGTTAATTAATTTGAATAACCCCAACTGAGCAAGCCAAAGGCAACAGTGGCAAGGAACCGAAAAACTCCATCAGGTGACCCACTGGTGTCCTAAAACTCCATCAGGTGACCCACTGGTGTCCTAAAACTCCATCAGGTGACCCACTGGTGTCCTAAAACTCCATCAGGTGACCCACTGGTGTCCTAAAACTCCATCAGGTGACCTAATGGAGAAAAAAAAAAAACCTTGGGAGAACCCAGGCTCAGTCGGGGGCCAGTTCTCCTCTGGCGTTTATGAACTAGAGGCCGGATTTACAGTAACTGTAATTTGATACAGAATTTTTTGAGGGACCGTTAGAAACTCCATTTGAGAACTGAGGGGGGCGGGGCTTACCAATAGGTCAATTATGTTATTCGCTGTGCTTCATAGGATATTCAGATTGTCCAATCCAATCTGACTGCTGACCTGTAATGTGGCCAGAATCATAATCATAATCACACACTGTTGGTTCGTTGGCCAGAGGAGAACTGAGACTGAGTCTGGGTTCTCCTAGAGTTTTAGTTCCTTCACTGTTGCCTTTCCACATGTGTTGACATTGGCTTGGCTTGCTTAGTTGGGGACATTCAATATAATAAAATATTCAAATATAAAAAATTCAAAAATATTATTGATCTCCTGCATTGACACTATTATACAAGACCTGAACTGAGCTGGACGATGACATCACGGTTTACTCCAGAACGGCTATATATATATATAAATGAACTAAATTAATAACTTTTTTACAACAGAAATGAACCATCACTGAGCTTACTTAAGCTGGACTCTATTTTCTTCCGAAAACAAACTTTTTTGCATTATTTTCCTGTTATCTCAGTAAAGCTGCTTTGAAACACTCAAAAAAAAGTGCTGTATAAATAACTGTAACTTGACTTGACGCTAAAGAGCTCTTTTGCCCGCAGATACTCTCTGATTGGTGGATTTTCTGTAGAGCATTGTGGGTAATGTAGTTAATGGGGTGACCATGAATGGCCAGATGGAGTGTGACCTGGAGGGGAACTGCAGCGTAGCGTAGTGCGAGTCGGTCCAGGTGTGATCCATGCCGAGGTTCTGCAGGTTCTGCAGGATTTCCCGGGCCAAAGCGTTCCCTTCTGAAGATCCCGGAGGATGAGACGCCCGGCTCACGCGCCTGAAACACAACAACACAACACAGGTCAAAGGTCACACGCCTGAGATACGCCAACACAACACAGGTCAGAGGTCACACGCCTGAGACACACCAACACAACACAGGTCAGAGGTCACGCGCCTGAGACACACCAACACAACACAGGTCAGAGGTCACGCGCCTGAGACACACCAACACAGGTCAGAGGTCACACGCCTGAGACACGCCAACACAACACAGGTCAGAGGTCACGCGCCTGAGACACACCAACACAACACAGGTCAGAGGTCACGTGCCTGAGACACGCCAACACAACACAGGTCAGAGGTCACGTGCCTGAGACACGCCAACACAACACAGGTCAGAGGTCACGTGCCTGAGACACGCCAACACAACACAGGTCAGAGGTCACGTGCCTGAGACACGCCAACACAACACAGGTCAGAGGTCACGTGCCTGAGACACGCCAACACAACACAGGTCAGAGGTCACACGCCTGAGACACGCCAACACAACACAGGTCAGAGGTCACACGCCTGAGACACGCCAACACAACACAGGTCAGAGGTCACGCGCCTGAGACACGCCAACACAACACAGGTCAGAGGTCACACGCCTGAGACACGCCAACACAACACAGGTCAGAGGTCACACGCCTGAGACACGCCAACACAACACAGGTCAGAGGTCACACGCCTGAGACACGTCAACACAACACAGGTCAGAGGTCACGCGCCTGAGACACACCAACACAACACAGGTCAGAGGCCACGCGCCTGAGACACGCCAACACAACACAGGTCAGAGGTCACACGCCTGAGACACGTCAACACAACACAGGTCAGAGGTCACGCGCCTGAGACACACCAACACAACACAGGTCAGAGGTCACACGCCTGAGACACGCCAACACAACACAGGTCAGAGGTCACACGCCTGAGACACGCCAACACAACACAGGTCAGAGGTCACACGCCTGAGACACGCCAACACAACACAGGTCAGAGGTCACACGCCTGAGACACGCCAACACAACACAGGTCAGAGGTCACACGCCTGAGACACGTCAACACAACACAGGTCAGAGGTCACGCGCCTGAGACACACCAACACAACACAGGTCAGAGGTCACACGCCTGAGACACACCAACACAACACAGGTCAGAGGTCACACGCCTGAGACACGCCAACACAACACAGGTCAGAGGTCACACGCCTGAGACACGCCAACACAACACAGGTCAGAGGTCACACGCCTGAGACACGCCAACACAACACAGGTCAGAGGTCACACGCCTGAGACACGCCAACACAACACAGGTCAGAGGTCACACGCCTGAGACACGCCAACACAACACAGGTCAGAGGTCACGCGCCTGAGACACACCAACACAACTCAGAGGTCACGCACCTGAAACACAACACATGTCAGAGGTCACATGCCTGAAACACAACACAGGTCAGAGGTCATGCGCCTGAGACACGTCAACACAACACAGGTCAGAGGTCACGCGCCTGAGACACACCAACACAACACAGGTCAGAGGTCACACGCCTGAGACACGTCAACACAACACAGGTCAGAGGTCACGCGCCTGAGACACACCAACACAACACAGGTCAGAGGCCACGCGCCTGAGACACGCCAACACAACACAGGTCAGAGGTCACACGCCTGAGACACGTCAACACAACACAGGTCAGAGGTCACGCGCCTGAGACACACCAACACAACACAGGTCAGAGGTCACACGCCTGAGACACGCCAACACAACACAGGTCAGAGGTCACACGCCTGAGACACGCCAACACAACACAGGTCAGAGGTCACGCGCCTGAGACACGCCAACACAACACAGGTCAGAGGTCACACGCCTGAGACACGCCAACACAACACAGGTCAGAGGTCACACGCCTGAGACACGCCAACACAACACAGGTCAGAGGTCACACGCCTGAGACACGTCAACACAACACAGGTCAGAGGTCACGCGCCTGAGACACACCAACACAACACAGGTCAGAGGTCACACGCCTGAGACACACCAACACAACACAGGTCAGAGGTCACACGCCTGAGACACGCCAACACAACACAGGTCAGAGGTCACACGCCTGAGACACGCCAACACAACACAGGTCAGAGGTCACACGCCTGAGACACGCCAACACAACACAGGTCAGAGGTCACACGCCTGAGACACGCCAACACAACACAGGTCAGAGGTCACACGCCTGAGACACGCCAACACAACACAGGTCAGAGGTCACGCGCCTGAGACACACCAACACAACTCAGAGGTCACGCACCTGAAACACAACACATGTCAGAGGTCACATGCCTGAAACACAACACAGGTCAGAGGTCATGCGCCTGAGACACGCCAACACAACACAGGTCAGAGGTCACGCGCCTGAGACACACCAACACAACTCAGAGGTCACGCACCTGAAACACAACACAGGTCAGAGGTCACATGCCTGAAACACAACACAGGTCAGAGGTCACATGCCTGAAACACAACACAGGTCAGAGGTCACAAGTGAGCTCAACTTCCTGATTCTCATTCACATGTCCACGGGTCTCGGATGCTGGTCACATGACACAGCTAAACATTTTTATTGTCAATATTTTTGAGTCATTTGGATAGTTTCTAATTTAAAATAATTTATTTTAATTGGAAAATTGTATTATTTAATTTTGATTGTTTTATTTTAAATCCTTTATTTTTATTTTGACCTTTTATTAATTAATTGTAGTGTTTTATTTTCATTATCTTATTTTAAAATCGGAAATTTATAATTTAATTTATTACATTTTATAAATTTTTAATTTTGATTTTTGACATTTATTTATTTGACATTTTATTATTATTCTTTTATTTTAAAAGTACCTATTTATTTAATTTTCTATTTTTATTATTTATTTTAGTAAGTGTTTATTTTTGATAGAATTATTTTTAAATAATTTATTTTAATTTTCCATTTTTATGATTTACTTGTTTTTACATTAATTTATTTTCATTTTTAGTAAGTGTTTATTTTTGAGTTTTATTTTAAAATCATTTATTTTAATTTCCAATTTTTTCTGATTTAATTGTAGAAAATGTTTATTTTATTTTACTTAATTACCTTTTATGAAAAGTAATGCATTACAATATTGCATTAATCCCCAAAAAGTAACTAATTGCGATACTTAGTTACTTATTATGAAAAGTAATGTGTTCCGATATTGCGTTAGTCCGAAATCTGAGTCGAATGCGTTTTCCCGTGTTAGTGATTCGGTGACTCTGAATTGTCAAAACACCATTTTGGCTCGCTAGGGATGTGAAAAACGCAGAAAACCGAACCCGATCCTATTTCTTTTACGACGGACGAAGTTTCGGACGCGGTGTGCAAGCGTGATTGACATAACGTGAGGTCGT
>CM060638.1:29446061-29448561 GCA_030578275.1 Meda fulgida
CACCCTGGCCGACGCCCACTCGCTCAAGAGCATCATGGGAGGAGGAGCTTGAGACACACCTGACCTGCAGGGAGAAGGATGGGAACGACAAAATCATCAAGCGTGAAAAACTGAAATCAAAGTCATGTCACTTATTTATCAATAAGATTCATATCATGAAATCGCCTTTTCACATAATTCTCAAAATTTCAGTTCCATTTTAATTTTACTTCCTTAAAGTCATGAAACTGAAATTGTCTTTTATTCCCTGTTATAATGTAGACTATATTGCCAAAGGTTTTGGGACGTCTGCCTTTACATGCACATGAACATTAATAACAACCCATTCTTAATCCATAGGGTTAATATGGAGTAGAAACCCCTGAAAAACGACCCCGCACCATAACCCCCCCTCCACCAAACAACCCCACACCATAACCCCCCCTCCACCAAACGACCCCACACCATAACCCCCCCTCCACCAAACAACCCCACACCATAACCCCCCCTCCACCAAACAACCCCACACCATAACCCCCCCTCCACCAAACAACCCCACACCATAACCCCCCCTCCAGCAAACAACCCTACACCATAACCCCCCCTCCACCAAACAACCCCGCACCATAACCCCCCCTCCACCAAACAACCCCGCACCATAACCCCCCCTCCACCAAACAACCCCACACCATAACCCCCCCTCCACCAAACAACCCCACACCATAACCCCCCCTCCACCAAACAACCCCGCACCATAACCCCCCCTCCACCAAACAACCCCACACCATAACCCCCCCTCCAGCAAACAACCCTACACCATAACCCCCCCTCCAGCAAACAACCCCACACCATAACCCCCCCTCCACCAAACAACCCCGCACCATAACCCCCCCTCCAGCAAACAACCCTACACCATAACCCCCCCTCCAGCAAACAACCCCACACCATAACCCCCCCTCCACCAAACAACCCCACACCATAACCCCCCCTCCAGCAAACAACCCTACACCATAACCCCCCCTCCACCAAACAACCCCGCACCATAACCCCCCCTCCACCAAACAACCCCGCACCATAACCCCCCCTCCACCAAACAACCCTACACCATAACCCCCCTACACCAAACAACCCTGCACCACAACCCCCCTCCACCAAACAACCCCACACCATAACCCCCCCTCCACCAAACAACCCCGCACCATAACCCCCCCTCCACCAAACAACCTCACACCATAACCCCCCTCCACCAAACAACCCCACACCATAACCCCCCCTCCACCAAACAACCCCGCACCATAACCCCCCCTCCAACAAACAACCCTACACCATAACCCCCCCTCCACCAAACAACCCCGCACCATAACCCCCCCTCCACCAAACGACCCTACACCATAACCCCCCCTCCACCAAACGACCCCGCACCATAACCCCCCCTCCACCAAACAACCTCACACCATAACCCCCCCTCCACCAAACAACCCTACACCATAACCCCCCCTCCACCAAACGACCCCGCACCATAACCCCCCCTCCACCAAACAACCCTACACCATAACCCCCCCTCCACCAAACGACCCCGCACCATAACCCCCCCTCCACCAAACAACCCCGCACCATAACCCCCCCTCCAACAAACAACCCTACACCATAACCCCCCCTCCACCAAACAACCCCGCACCATAACCCCCCCTCCACCAAACGACCCTACACCATAACCCCCCCTCCACCAAACGACCCCGCACCATAACCCCCCCTCCACCAAACAACCTCACACCATAACCCCCCCTCCACCAAACAACCCTACACCATAACCCCCCCTCCACCAAACGACCCCGCACCATAACCCCCCCTCCACCAAACAACCCTACACCATAACCCCCCCTCCACCAAACGACCCCGCACCATAACCCCCCCTCCACCAAACAACCTCACACCATAACCCCCCCTCCACCAAACAACCCTACACCATAACCCCCCCTCCACCAAACGACCCTGCACCATAACCCCCCCTCCACCAAACGACCCCACACCATAACCCCCCTCCACTTTTTGAAAAAAAAAAACTTTTTGGAATGCAGTGGACTTATATATGTAAAATATGAACCTCACTAGCAGAAGGCTTTGTTTGTGTAGACTGCTCGCGCATGCAGCTGTGCGACTCCGTGTAAGTGGTTTAATGTACTTGTGCAGAATGAACGTAAACACAGCCAGTTATGAGGGATTAAACGGACAGGACAAACCACATTACGGTCCAAATATAAAAAAATGCTTAAAAAAATTAAGTGAATTGATGCTTAAAAAAAGCAAAATTATCTGCCAATGGGGTCAGAAAAATAATGTTGTTTCTGTTTGAATTATGATAAATTTTCTGACCCCATTGGCAGATAATTTAGCTTTTTTTAAGCATCAACTCACTTCATTTTGATTAATTTCCCCAGAAAACAGGACATAATATCTTATATAATTTTACTACTTTAGTAAATGCATCTTGATTTAAGAAATGTTTTATATTTGGACTGGA
>CM060638.1:29453561-29476061 GCA_030578275.1 Meda fulgida
TATCGTTATAGTTATCGCTCTTGGTGTGAACGCTAATAGTAATCATTATATTTACCGTTATAGTTATCGTCCGCTGGTATGAGCGCTAATGTAGTTATCGCTCTTGATGTGAACGCTAATATAGTTATCGTTATAGTTAGCGTTAGCATATTCTCTTTTTTTGGTGTGAACGGGCCTGAACACGACAGCTGTGACGATGACTGGTGCGCCTGACCTTCCGAAGCCCTCCGTCTCGCTCCCGCTCCTGCGTCCTGCTGTTCCTGGGGTCGTTTTCCCAGCGCTGGGCGTCTCCCAGACACGCGGCTTGACACACGAAGCCCAGCTGCAGTGTGTGTGTGTGACCCGCGCCGGAGCTGTTCTGGAGCCTTACGCCCTGCTTGCTCTCCAGCCGGAGGAGCAGACTCACACACGCCGCACGGGTCAGAGGTCGTTCGGGCGCCGCAGCAGGGGTCAGTGGTGTTCCAGGCGCCACCACAGAGGTCAGAGGTCGTTCGGGCACCGCCACAGGGGTCAGAGGTCGTTCGGGCGCCGCCGAAGGGGTCAGAGGTCGTTCGGGCGCCACCACAGGGGTCAGTGGTCTTTCAGGCGCCACCGCAGGGGTCAGAGGTCGTTCGGGCGCCGCCACAGGGGTCAGAGGTCGTTCGGGCGCCGGGGTCAGAGGTCGTTCGGGCGCCGCCGCAGGGGTCAGAGGTCGTCTGGGTGTCGTAGCGGATTCCTCTCGTCTCTCCGACAGACGGCGGCTCATGGCACCAGACGGACTGATGACGGTCAGATCATCCACGCAGAGCTGCAGATAAACCCTGCACACACACACAGAACATTTGTTATTGTTATTTTTACTATTATTTTAACCACTTTTATGTAAATGTGTGTGTGTACCTGCAGTGTTTAAGTGTGTGTGTGTGTGTGTGTGAGAAAGAGAGTGTGTGTTTGTGTGTGTGAGAAAGAGAGTGTGTGCGTGTGTGTGTGTGTGTGTGTGTGTGTGTGTGTGTGTGTACCTGCAGTGTTTGTGTGTGATGTAACTTGGCTGATCCAGGTGTTTCCAGGAAGGGAAATTTGTCTTCATGAATCTCTCCATGACTAAAGTACACCGCCGCACACACACTAGACAGCCTAAAAACACACACACACACACACACACACACACACACACACACACACACACACACACACACACACAAATACACACCTTTAAAAAAAAAATCACTAAACAACCCTGAGCATCTGTTAAAAGCACAGAGCATATTTACATGCAATTAAGCAGTAAGCGATTTCTGAGAGACGCTTAAAAGTGGACTGGACCGACAGCACAACACACTAGCAGCCAATCAGCGGTAGGGGGCGTGAGAGTGAGCCAATCAGCAGTAGGGGGCGTGAGAGTGAGCCAATCAGCAGAAGGGGGCGAGAGTGAGCCAATCAGCAGTAGGGGGCGAGAGTGAGCCAATCAGCAGTAGGGGGCGTGTAGGGGGCGTGAGTGAGCCAATCAGCAGTAGGGGGCGTGAGAGTGAGCCAATCAGCAGTAGGGGGCGAGAGTGAGCCAATCAGCAGTAGGGGGCGAGATTGAGCCAATCAGCAGTAGGGGGCGTGAGAGTGAGCCAATCAGCAGTAGGGGGCGTGAGTGAGCCAATCAGCAAGAGGGGGCGTGAGTGAGCCAATCAGCAGTAGGGGGCGAGAGTGAGCCAATCAGCAGTAGGGGGCGAGATTGAGCCAATCAGCAGTAGGGGGCGTGAGAGTGAGCCAATCAGCAGTAGGGGGCGTGAGAGTGAGCCAATCAGCAGCAGGGGGCGTGAGAGTGTGCCAATCTGCAGCAGGGGGCGTGAGAGTGAGCCAATCAGCAGGAGGGGGCGTGAGTGAGCCAATCAGCGGTAGGGGGCGAGAGTGAGCCAATCAGCAGTAGGGGGTGAGAGTGAGCCAATCAGCGGTAGGGGGCGAGAGTGAGCCAATCAGCAGTAGGGGGTGAGAGTGAGCCAATCAGCAGGAGGGGGCGTGAGTGAGCCAATCAGCAGTAGGGGGTGAGAGTGAGCCAATCAGCAGTAGGGGGTGAGAGTGAGCCAATCAGCAGGAGGGGGCGTGAGTGAGCCAATCAGCAGTAGGGGGTGAGAGTGAGCCAATCAGCAGTAGGGGGCGAGAGTGAGCCAATCAGCAGTAGGGGGTGAGAGTGAGCCAATCAGCAGTAGGGGGCGAGAGTGAGCCAATCAGCAGTAGGGGGCGTGAGAGTGAGCCAATCAGCAGTAGGGGGTGTGAGAGTGAGCCAATCAGCAGTAGAGGGCGAGAGTGAACCAATCAGCAGTAGGGGGCGAGAGTGAGCCAATCAGCAGTAGGGGGCGAGAGTGAGCCAATCAGCAGTAGGGGGTGAGAGTGAGCCAATCAGCAGGAGGGGGCGTGAGTGAACCAATCAGCAGTAGGGGGTGTGAGTGAGCCAATCAGCAGTAGGGGGCGTGTCCACTCATAAAAATAAAATCTGTCCTAAACAATACTAAAATGGGCTTATTATATTTTCTGATTTTAGTTTAATTTTATTCGCTTTGTAACGTGCATTACTTATTTTTATTTCAATTTTAGTTTGTAACTGTTTTTATTTAAATAAAGTATTATATTTATATTATAAGTTACCACCGTAACTTCTGTTGGGTGCAATTCACAACCTCACCACTAGATGCCACTAAAAATCACTCACTGCTCTTGTAACTTTAATTAACATGAAAACGAAATATAAATATATAAAAATAAAAGCTAATTCAAAATATTAATAAAATCTAAAATAATACTGCTGTCACATAAAACAAAGTAATATGTAATTTGTAATAATAATAGCTGAGTGTGAGTGTGTGATTACCCTGCCAGGCCGTGTCGATGGCTCCTGATTGGCCGGTCTGGACACACACACAGTCGAGCGCGTGCGTCTGGTCTCGGAGCTGCAGCGTGGCACCGGTCGAGCTCAGCTCCAGAACCCCCAGTAACAGCAGCGGGTCCGAGTGTGTGTGTGTGAGCGGGACCGAGTGTGTGGACCAGGACAGCGAAGCGTTCAGCTCCTGCGACGTCATGTGACCCGCTGAGGGAGGGAGGAGAGACGGCAGAGAGAGAGACACCCACACCTCACGCCTCATCCACTCACACACCTGTCTCAATGACCACAGCGCCACCGACGGCCAGCTCACACAGTACTGACACCGAGAGAGAGAGAGAGAGAGAGAGAGGGGGGGGGGGGAGAGAGAGAGAGAGGGGGGGGGGGGGGAGAGAGAGGGGGGGGGAGAGAGAGAGAGGGAGAGAGAGAGAGGGAGAGAGAGAGGGAGAGAGAGAGAGGGAGAGAGAGAGAGAGGGGGGGGGAGAGAGAGAGAGAGAGGGGGGGGGAGAGGGGGAGAGAGAGAGAGAGAAAGGGGGGAGAGGGGGGGGGGGAGAGAGAGAGGGGGGGAGGGGGGAGAGAGAGAGAGAGGGGGGGGGAGAGAGAGGGGGGGGGGAGAGAGAGAGGGGGAGGGGGGAGAGAGGGGGGGAGAGAGAGAGAGGGGGGGAGAGAGAGAGGGGGGGGAGGGGGGGGGGGAGAGAGGGGGGGGGGAGAGAGGGGGGAGAGAGAGAGAGAGGGGGGGGGAGAGAGAGGGGGGGGGGAGAGAGAGAGAGGGGGAGGGGGGAGAGAGAGAGGGGGGGAGAGAGAGAGGGGGGGAGGGAGAGAGGGGGGAGAGAGAGAGAGGGGGGGAGGGAGAGAGAGGGAGAGAGAGAGAGGGGGGGAGAGAGAGAGAGGGGGGGGGAGAGAGAGAGAGAGAGGGGGGGGAGAGGGGGAGAGAGAGAGAGAGAACGGGGGGAGAGGGGGGGGGGGAGAGGGGGGGGGAGAGAGAGAGGGGGGGCGGGGGGGAGAGAGGGGGGGGGAGAGAGAGACGAGGGGAGGGGGAGAGAGAGAGGAGAGAGGGGGGGAGAGAGAGAGGGGGGGAGAGGGGGGGGGAGAGAGGGGGGCGGAGAGAGAGAGGGGGGGGGGAGGCAGAGAGGGGGGGGGGAGAGAGGGGGGGGAGAGAAGAGAGGGGGGAGAGGGAGAGAGAGAGGGGAGAGAGAGGGGGGAGAGGGAGAGAGAGAGTGTGCGTTTGTGAGTGTGTGAGAGAGAGAGAGTGAGTGAGTGTGTGTGTGAGTGTGAGAGAGAGAGAGAGAGAGAGAGAGAGAGAGAGAGAGAGAGAGAGAGAGAGAGAGAGAGAGAGAGAGAGAGAGAGAGAGAGAGAGAGAGAGAGAGAGATTTTTGTGCATCAAAAATCATTTGGGGAAAAAAACATCAAAATGATTTTTTTTTGCAATGATTTAAATACATGATTTTCCTCTAGCAATGATGCATGTTACTGTGGTAACGGTGTATGTGTTTATAACCATGGTAACAGTTTGTGTCACCGTAGTAACAGAGTATGTGTGGGTGTTACAGTGGTAACAGGGTATGCATGGGTGTATTACCGTAGTAACAGGGTATGTGTGTTACCATGGTAACAGGATATGTGTGGGTGTATTACTGTGGTAACAGGGTATGTGTGTATGTTACCATGGTAACATATGTGTGGGTGTATTACCATGGCCACAGGGTATGTGTGTGTTACCGTGGTAACAGGGCACTGGTGCGGTTCCTGTATCATCTCTCTGTAAATGTTCCTCTTTTTCTGTGTCTTCTGTTCAGCCTCACACACAAAGTCCAACAGCCGCGTGGCGACCACACACACTCGCTTCGCTCTCACCCAGCGCGGACACAACCTGACACACACACACCATACGCCACAGGGTTTGAGGTACAGCTGCACGAACATAGAATTGTGCTTTATAATAATTTTATTTGACAGTATAACCATATAAAACGGCAATACTAATATTATAACGGTGTTAATTTCTTCATTTTCAAACACCAAGGTTTTATTTCGACGGGAAACCACGGTGAGTCTTCTCAAGAGTCACTGCAACTATAGCGGCTGGAACCGGAAGTGCTGGCTGTGCTCCGAGCGGCTGAAGACACAGTGCTAGGCTTCACTCTGGTAAACAGTGTGTGTGTGTGTGTGTGTGTGTGTGTGTCATCACCTCTCGCTCACGGCGTTATGGCAGTAGCAGAGCCACAGATACTGCGACACACCCAGATTCCTCTCCAGCAGGAGGCGCTGCAGCGGGCCGTGTGACCCCGACGCCTCGACCTCTGACCTCAGCCGGCTGAAGGCGCTGATCTGCACGCTGGAGCGCAGGCACGCACACAGCACGACCCGCGGGGCGAACGGGGAGGCGCGGTACGTGAAGTGCACGTTGTGAAGCTGTGGAAGACAGCCGTTTTTGGAGCATCAGTTCTGAGGAAATCCACAATTAACAATACTACTCTCTAATAATAAAAAAACTCTCTGAAATGTATTTTATACTATTTTATTTATTTATTCAAAAACAAGGCATGGATCGGCTACTAAAAGATTGTTATCAATGTAATGTGACGCACATCCATACCTCATATGTTCCGAATGTCTTGTACCGTTAAACATGGTGTCACGTGGGTAATTATGCATATGCAAATGATATGCAGATGAGGACAGTAAAGAGGTGCTGTGAGCTCATATATGGGTATTTCGGGGAGGAGACGCGTGTGACACACTCTTCCTCTGGGTTTATAAAGGGGATTCTGCGCAGGTTCTGGCGTACGCACGCTTTAATAACTCTGAGTATTATTATTTAGCGTACGCCATTTTGGGCTCTCGGCGCACGTTCACTTTTAGTAAGATCCTACAGTTTCATAAATGAGAGCCCAGATCTCTTTGTCCAGAAAATGTAGTTGGCATCAGAAATCAAAGCAGAATCTTATTCGCAGAAATGTTGAATGTTCTACTGAGTTTTGTGATGACATCACTCTCACCTGATGACATCACACTCACCTGATGACATCACACTCACCTGAATCTCCGCCCCCGGCCTCAAGCCGCCACCCCACTTCTGAGCCGGCTGATAGGCCAGACAAAGCCCCACCTGTCTGTCAATCTCATAAAGCCCCGCCTCTGCGTTCAAAATCTTCGTGACTGTACCCTGTCAATCAAACACACTGTTACAGCACAGGTCAAAGGTCACACCTGTTTGATTAAAGGGGATTTTTCTGTTTACGAGTATGAAATATAAGTATCCTGCTTTACGAAATGTCAAGGATTTTAATTATTTTATCCGTTTAATTCTTTTAAATTATGTTATTTCCACCAATTTGACTACATTTTTGTGATTATATATCAATATGGCTATAAAATAATATTAATAATAATTAAAAAAATATAGCAAATAGTAATTTAAAATACAAAAATGACAAAAAATATATAATATAGTTTATATTAATATACTATAGTTCGATATATAGTTTTTGTTGAGCTCACCTTGAAGCTGATGAGTGTGGAGCGTTTGACTCGGACTGAGGGGGCGGAGCTTGACGGCAGGTGTGTGTGTGTGTGTGTGTCTGTGTGTGTGTCGGGTTGTTCTGAGCTCTCGTGCGGATGAAGACGTGACTGACAGCTGTCGGACAACACACGGCGCCCCTCCAGACCCTGCAGTGAACACACACGCAGAGACGACATCCACACACTCTGGCCCACACACACACACTGCCTCCAGAACTGATGCTTGGCTTCCTGAGTCCAATGAAAGATTCACCAGACTGTCACTCAACAGAAATGTGTTTTCTTGCCATTGTCATGTTTACACTTGTCTTGGACAACAAACTCATATTCACAACTGGGGTTAAATATGACTTATGTGGGTAACTTAATCATCTTAACCCTCATCCTTCCCTCGCTCTCTGTGACACATCTTTCCCTCGCTCTCTGTGACACATCTTTCCCTCGCTCTCTGTGACACATCTTTCCCTCGCGCTCTGTGACACATCTTTCCCTCGCGGGTCAAAATGACCCGAAGCCCTAAAATGATACTTTTTTTTGCCAAGAAAGCTTATTTTATTTCATTTTAATAACAACTTTTCTATTTTTTAATGCATGTTTTTGTGGATTTTTTATTTTATTTACCTTTTAAATTACTAGATTTGATCAATAAATAATAAATAAATAGTAATTTAAGGACATTCCTCACATTCTTTCAACTTAACATGACAATAACTCACAATTTCATGCATGACCCTTTTAATTCAGCTCTAAATATCTTACACTGTGTGTCTTTGCCGACCTCATGTGGACAATAATAATAACAGATGATATTTCATAACTCTAGATGTGCTGATATCTCTATATGGAGTAAATGAGCTGTTCCTCTGGGTCCTAAAGCCAGGCTCTTCAGTCGGCACTCACACACACGTACACTTTATACTCTCTTTTTCGGCAGCACTTGATCCAGTAATACTAACACTTTCTCTTCTATTCTATTTATGAAATAATGAAATGTACTGTGTTATATTAAACTGGGAAGGGTTACAGCACTTGCGTATTGTTGTCCTACTGTTAGTTGCACTGCTTCTGTTGCTCTCATTTGTAAGTCGCTTTGGATAAAAGCCTCTGCTAAATGAATAAATGTACAATAATTTTTTGGTAAAGTTGTATGTTTCTCTGTGTGAACTGAAGCATTCCTCACATTCAGTCTCAGATCGAGCTGAGAGGGAAGCATTCGTTACTTTTTTAAATTTCAACCACAAAACTCCTTGAATCCATTATTTTTTGTGTGTGTGTGTATTCGTATTTCAAGTGCGACAAAAGTCCTGGGACTCCTCTGATGAACACTTTTTTTTTTTACGAGAAAGGATGATGATTTATGTGGGCACCTCAATCATCTTGAACACTCACCGTGATGAAGACGGGCACTGAAGATCCTCCTTCACTGAGGATGAGGCAGAAGAAGCGCTTCCCCCCGATCAGCAGCAGCGGGCAGACCACGCTCACCTGCCCGCTGACACACACACACACCTGATCCTCACACCTGCACACACACACAACTCGCCATTAATCCACAAGCACCATTTCTTATCATTAAAACACAATCACACACAATTCTGAAGATATAACTAAACAAAATAACATGTCATTTATTAGAGGTTCTGATTAAATGTTGATATTTTATGTGAATGATTCAATGACTCACTCAAAAAATGCACTTGTTTCATGACAGGATGAATCAACGCTTTTGAACAAAACTCTTGAATGGATGATTCAATGACAAACACATATTTTAGCAGTCACTTTTCTCCACCTACTGATGTAACGATGTAAATTTGAGGTTATTTGAAGCGCCAAGCTACTTTCCAAGGGAGATTTACAGTATTTTAATCACTGCCATAGACATCGTTTATATCCGAAATATCAACGTTTATCCCAGTACTTCTGTGATCATTGCATCCCACACCTCTGCCTCAGAAGCTCAGCCGCCCGCGTCACACTCATGACCTCACTCAGGGTTCCTCCGGGGTCAAAGGCCATGGCCTCCAGGGTCAAGCACACTGGAGAGTCGATCAGCTCTAGGTAACCCGCATCAGGTGCATTCTGGGGGATGTAGTTCCATGTGGGAAACAGCATCAGCCTCCCCAACCAGAGACAAGACGACGTCAGCATCTGGACGACAAACACCGTCTTCAGTGTCACATGACCCTTCAGAAATCATTCTAACAGGGTTCGTTATACAATTCAATTAAAATACAGGACTTTTTAAGCACTACCTTTTGGTTTTCAAGGATTATAATCAGAGATCTCACTTATCAAACAATATCTTTATTATCTTTTAAATTCTAAAAAAGGTAAATGGATCAACAAAATGGTACAAATAAAGTGCAGAACAAGCGATGACTGGAAACTTTAACCATTAAAGGATTCTATGACTAAGATATCGCTTTCCTTATTCACACTGATATTTTCTCCCATGAATATATGATAAACCTGAAATATTAAAGCTGTATCATACACTTGGATATTTATGAGCAATATCACACTCATAGCCATGAGAAATGGCTCTATATCTACATCAGACGGGCTGCAGTGTTGATTTAGTGTGAAAAGATTGTTTTATCTATAAAAATACACTAATTTCACATTTATTGTCTTTCAATAATTCAAGCACTTTTCAAGTACCTTTCATAAATGTGGCGGTTTTCAAGGGTTTTCCAGGACTTACATTTCAAAACGTCAAATTCAAGCACTGATTCGCTGCTCAAGGATCATTTGTCGAAAACGTGTTGATGTGTAGCTCACCATACAGGACACACTCCCTCCAGCGTCTCTCACCCGCCACAGCCCGTCAGTCGAGCCGCTGGCCCGCCCGTCACACAGAGAGCCAATCAGAAGCAGGTTGTCGCGTGGGAGTGGCTTGTGTTCAGGCAGCATTAGCTCCGCCCCCCTGGCGCTCTCCCTGTAGTGGGCGGAGCTCCAGCTGAGGCTGCTACAGCAAGCTGTTCTCTGCTCACGCTTCAGCTCCGACACCGACACACACCTGAGAGGAGAAGAAGAGCCTCACCACGCCGACACTGCAGATCATGCTTTTAGTACTTACAGGTGAACCTCGAAATACTAGAATATCGTGCTAAAGATCGTGCATTTCAGTCATTCAGATTAAAAGGTGAAACTAATATATTTAGTGTATATAACTATATACATATGCATGATTAAACTTTTCAGAGGGCCGACATTTCTGTATTTAAAATCCTTTTTTTTACTGATTTCATGTAATATTAAAATTTTCTGAGATTTTGAATTTGGGGTTTTCATAAGCTGTAAGCCATAATCATCACAATTATAACTTTTGCACGATATTCTAATGTTTGGAGTTTCACCTGTAGTATTTTTGTCGTGTTTCCAGTTGCCAGTGTTTCCAATAAGATTAGGGGGGAAAATAAATATTTGCACACACACGCACACACGCACGCTAGCACGCTCATCCCAAATAAGGGGAGTGGCAACGCTGGTAACATCCATAGTGTTTTCCTCATGATGTGCCAGGGAAGGGAAACACCTGTGTTGCATTAGCAATCAGAGATCAAAGCCATAAAGGTATGATGAATTTGTTGTTTAGGAGGGTTTTTGTGGCTGCTGCTGAGTTCTTTGCAGAGGCTGCCGTGCCGGGACGTGGGTTGGAGACAGACGCGTGCGAGTAGACTGGGAGGGATATTTCGTTAGGGTTTTCCCCTTAAGTTTGGCGGCCGCCATCGATTTTCTTGAATGCGAGAACCCACGTCCGGTAGCGGGTAAGGAAGCCAGCAGTACACTCTCATTTTAATGTTGTTGATGTGTGTCTTCTTGGTATTGCTATGTTCGCCGGGGAGGCCTTCATTCATGTGTATAAGTTGACTACTGGTCCCCCGGCGCTATTTGTGTGTAAAGTGAGAGCGTGTGTGAGTAAGGGGGAAGAGGGGGGGGTAGGGGGTAGGGGGTAGCTAGAGTTATGGTTCGAATTCTAAATCTTTCTACATCCCCAGTGACTCTTCGTCAGCGCTGTCGAATAGGGCAGATTTTTGAGGTTGAGCTGTGTCCAAGTCGGCAAGGAGATGTAGAGTTAAGACCGCTGGATGATGAGACAGTGGAGGTGGGGGTGAGGCAGAATAGAGTGCAGGATGTAGAACAAGAACAGGTGTTTTCGGTCGGTGACAGTCCCATTAGACCCATTACAATTTAGTAATAAACAACAAGAGATGATTGCCAAATTGTTATCCAAGCATCAGAAGGTCTTCTCAGAACATGAGGAGGATTATGGGTACACTGATAGGGTATTGCATGTAATACCAACAGGTGATGCAGCTCCAATTAGAGAACCGTATAATAGGATTCCACCAAAGTTGTATCAAGAAGTGAGGGGACTTTTGAGTAACATGCTTGAAAATTGTATTTTTAGGGAGAGCTATAGCCCCTGGGCAGCGCCTGTAGTGCTCGTCAGAAAGAAGGACGGCACCCTTCGTTTCTTTGTAGACTATAGGAAGTTGAATGGTGTTACACATAAAGATTCATACCCCCTCCCCAGAATTGAAGAATCATTGGCTTCATTGAAGCAATCTAGAGTTTTTTCAACATTAGATCTAGCACATGGGTACTGGCAGGTGGGGGTGCATCCAGCTGATAAGGAGAAGACCGCCTTTGTGACACCTATGGGGTTATATGAATTTAATCGGATGCCGATGGGGCTATGCAATGCTCCAGGAACATTTCAGAGACTGGTTGAAAGTTGCCAGGGTGACCAAAATTTGGAAACATTGTTGCTCTATCTAGATGATATAATTGTCTTCTCCCCTTCTTTTGAGGCCCACATTGCCCATCTGGATTTGGTTTTCAGCCGCCTGGAGAGCTTTGGCCTGAAAGTTAAACCTACTAAGTGCTTTCTCTTCCGGCATGAAGTGCATTACTTAGGCCATGTGATTGCAGAAGGAGGGGTGTCACCAGACCCTGATAAGTTGCGAGCGGTGGAGGCCTGGGCAACTCCTCAGAATATCACCCAGCTGCGTGCTTTCCTGGGCTTAGCAGGTTACTATAGACGCTTCATAAAAAACTTTGCCCATATCGCAGCACCCCTGAACTCTATGATGTGGGGGACATCAAAACTACGCATACGACCGGCCATAGGTAAACAAAACTGCTGGGCATGGGGTGAGGAACAGGACCTGGCATTTGAGAAATTAAAGGAGTCTCTCCTGCAAGCACCCATACTGGCTTATGCAGACTTTCAGTTGCTATTTTTGTTGTATACTGATGCCAATAAGACAGGCTTGGGGGCAGTACTGGCACAGAGACAAGACGGAAGGGAGAGGGTGATCTCCTATGCAAGCAGAAGCCTCCGTCCAACAGAAAGAAACGATAAAAACTACAGCTCATTTAAATTAGAACTGTTGGCATTGAAATGGGCCATAGTAGAAAAGTTTCGGGAATATCTTGCTGTGTCTCCCTTTACTGTGTTTACAGATAATAATCCACTGGCTCATTTGAATACAGCAAATCTGGGTGCCGTGGAGCAACGATGAGCAGCCCAGCTCGCAGGATTTCAGTTAGAGGTGCGATATAGACCGGGGCGGACAAATGGAAATGCTGATGCCCTCTCCAGGTGGCCTGTGAATGAGACTACTGTCAGGACTACAGAGGATAGGATAGCCCCATGTGGTGAGAGTGGATATGTAGCACCTGAAGTGGTCCGTGCCTGTGTCCATGCTTTTGTTCCAGTGGTTGAAGATGTCGTACTGGAGGAGGGTCAGAAGATGGAGGCAGGGACACAAATAAATAAAGATAGAGTTGGCCCCAGTTTGCTAGCCGAGTGGGTGAGGGCACAGCGGAATTGTCCAGTGGTGTCACGACTGTGGGTCTATATGGACAGGAGAAGAGGGCCAGTTCCAAAAGAGCGAGCAGCTGAAGACCGGCCCACTCAAGTGCTGCTGCAACAGTGGGCCCGCCTCTGTGTGGATCAGGGGCTGCTGTGCAGGGAGGTATGTGATCCAAAGACATTTGACAGATGGAAACAAGTAATTGTACCTCAGTGTCTGCAAAATCAAGTCCTGGGATGGGTGCATGACCACGCAGGACACCTGGGAATGGAAAAGACCCTGGGCTTGGCCCGTCGACGTTTCTTCTGGCCAGGACTGGCGCGAGGAGTGGAGAAGTGGTCTTTCCAATGTGCTCGTTGCAATCTGTATAAGACTCCAGCTAATAAAGTGAGTGCACCACCACCATGAAAGACTAGCGACTGCCTATAATCAAGCCAGAAAATACATTCAGAAGGCTCAAGTGCATCAAAAGAAGGGGTTTGACCGTAGGGTCAAGTGGGAACCTTTGTTGGTGGGTCAGAGAGTCATGGTACTAAATAAGAGGGCCAGGGGACAGGGTAAATTGGATGATAAATGAGAACGGAATATATATATAGTTACGTCACAACCTAATCACGATATACCTGTTTATGTGGTGAAGAAGGAAAGGGGAGATGGTGGCGAGAGTGTTGCATCGCAATATGTTAAGCCCATGCAAGTTTGAAATTTCCTTGCCCTTAGAGGAGGAAGAAGTAGAGGTCTTGCATCCTAATTCTGATGTCAATCCTATGAACAGTAATTGGTGTATGTATGTAACGCTCTTAACGCATTATAGTCCTTCACGTCGATTGCGATCTCAAAATTCGGGCCAGTTGATAATACCTAGAATATCAAAATCGACTGTGGGCGGTAGATCCTTTTCCTATTTAGCACCAAAACTTTGGAACAGTCTTCCTACCATTGTCCGGGAAGCAGACACAATCTGTCAGTTCAAAGCTAGACTAAAAACACATCTCTTTGACCTAGCATACACATAATATATTATAGACTTCTATAATTCAATGTTAGGCTGCATAGATTAGGTCAGCCGGAACTGGGAACACTTCCCTTAAATCCTGATGTACTCGTTACATCATCATAAGAAGAATGGCATCTACGCTAATTTTAGTGTCTTTGTTTATCCCGAGGTTTTCCCGCAGCCTACCGGATCCAGGCCGTATCCAGATCTGACTAGGAGCTTTGCCTGGACCCGATGACAACGCAGTGCTGAAGTGCCAACTAGCCTCTCCCTATGGAGGATCCCTTTCCCACTCTACAGATAAAATGTTGTGATTCCGGTTCGCGTACCCACCCCGAAGTGATAAAATAAAACAAAATTCTGTATCAAATTACAGTTACTGTAAATCCGGCCTCTAGTTCATAAACGCCAGAGGAGAACTGGCCCCCGACTGAGCCTGGGTTCTCCCAAGGTTTTTTTTTTCTCCATTAGGTCACCTGATGGAGTTTTAGGACACCAGTAGGCCACCTGATGGAGTTTTTCGGTTCCTTGCCACTGTTGCCTTTGGCTTGCTCAGTTGGGGATATTCAAAGTAATTAACCAAACATTAATACCATTGATCAGCCTTACCAAACGTGGATGTTTTTTCACTAAGAAACATACATTGTTATGTTATTTGATTGATATTGTGAAGCTGCTTTGATGCAATTTATATTGTGAAAAGCGCTATATAAATACACTTGACTTGACTTGACTATGTATCCTTGGGTGGGGGGCTGTATTACAGGTCTGCCAGTACCCACACAAAAGGACGGAGAGACTGCCCGTAATATGGACATTGATGAAGCAACATTACAGACTGCACAGGGGGAAAATCCCTCTTGTTCACATGCTTCACAGGTCGAATGTTCAAGACGGTCTACTCGAGCCACGAAGGGCCTGTTGCCTCAACGTTATAGAATGTAAAGTATGTGAGTGGGAATGTGCGGACACATTTAGAGTAGGGGGGGCGGATGTAAGCTGCTCATCCCAAATAAGGGGAGTGGCAACGCTGGTAACGTCCATAGTGTTTTCCTCATGATGTGCCAGGGAAGGGAAACACCTGTGTTGCATTAGCAATCAGAGATCAAAGCCATAAAGGTATGATGAATTTGTTGTTTAGGAGGGTTTTTGTGGCTGCTGCTGAGTTCTTTGCAGAGGCTGCCGTGCCGGGACGTGGGTTGGAGACAGACGCGTGCGAGTAGACTGGGAGGGATATTTCGTTAGGGTTTTCCCCTTAAGTTTGGCGGCCGCCATCGATTTTCTTGAAATGCGAGAACCCACGTCCGGTAGCGGGTAAGGAAGCCAGCAGTACACTCTCATTTTAATGTTGTTGATGTGTGTCTTCTTGGTATTGCTATGTTCGCCGGGGAGGCCTTCATTCATGTGTATAAGTTGACTACTGGTCCCCCGGCGCTATTTGTGTGTAAAGTGAGCGCGTGTGTGAGTAAGGGGGTAGGAGAGCAGGTTACCTCCCATATGACTCTTATACTGTTTAGCTCTTGACGACGGCTATGTATTTAGCGTGAGTGGTATTGATGGTATGTCCTGATATTTGGTGTGTATTTATTGGTGTGGTCTTTAAGTGATTTATATGACTTTATGGTTTGCAGTGCAATGAAATTATGCATGTTATAGGTGCTCACATGAATTGATTTACTGCATGTATTTAACAACCTTGGTAACCCTGTGCTGAATATATTGTCTTGTTTGATTGATGCTTTATTTCTCTTTCAATTTATTAATTAAATGTTAGCATTAATTACAAATACATGATTAGAATTGCAACTGTCATTTCATCAACCTGCTGTCCCCCCTGGGTTTTAATATTATGATTGTCCAAAAATAAATTTGTTATATTTATATTTAAGGAATTGTGTATTTGAGTGTTTTCCTTGGTTATTGAGCCCCAGAAAATCATTGGTCCAGTAGGGAACCTGTAAGTCACCCCTAATACAGTGGGGGTGGTTACACACGCACGCACACACACACACACACACGCACGCACACCTGTAGCTGACGGGAAGATCCGAGCCGACGACGTTCTGGACCTTCGACACCACAGCCAGAGACAGTCGCACCACACACACACCCAGAGACGAGTCGAGGAGCGGATAGAGCTGCTGTCTCACACACTCGAACACCTCAGACAGCCAGCGCTGATCCTGAAACACACACACACACACACACACACACACACACACACACACACACACACACACACACACACACACACAACATATAGGGTCACATGACTAGACACACACTCCATCTATCTATCTATCCATCCATCTACAGTATCTATCATCTATCTATATATGTCTATCCATCTACAGTATCTATCTATCTATATATATATATCTATATATGTCTATCCATCTACAGTATCTATCATCTATCTATATATGTCTATCCATCTACAGTATCTATCTATCTATATATATATATCTATATATGTCTATCCATCTACAGTATCTATCTATATATATATATATATATGTCTATCCATCTACAGTATCTATCATCTATCTATATCCATATATCCATCGTTATGGAAGCCCATTTCAGCCACATAAGAAAAAAACATGCTTTGGTAAACTGTAATTATGACATTAAAAAGTCGAAATAATAACATTTTAAGTTACAAGTATGACTTAGACTTAAAAAGTGACTTAAAAATGACTAAAAAAAGTTATAGTGACATAATTCGAAAATGTGACTTCCTATGTGATAATTATGTATGTCGTGCTATAATTTCGACATATTTTCAACTTTTAATGACTTGTCATAGCTTCAATTTATTGCATAATTATGATTTACAAAACTAGATAACCAATACAAAAGACAAGTATAAACGACTGACAGAGAGCTCAGAGTGTGTGAACAAAATGAAATAGATGTAACGCTACCGCTCTGCTGTGGTTTTTAAAGTGCTTTAGAAACTCCTCCATCCGTCTACACAAACAAAGCCTTCCGCTGTGACTGTCGCATTAAAATAAACTAAAAAATAAATAATAAGAGCTAAAATACTAATATGAACGGCTATCGCCACTTGAGATGCGCGCACTGAACCAGCCCGCTCTTCTTCAGCGCGTGCGTGTGAGGTCACGTGGATCATGCGTGTGTGCAGTTGCGCCTCCACGTGGAGTGGAGAAACATTACACCAGAAACACTTTAAACAGTCTGTAGGTGTTTGTGTTTTATTTTCTTGATCCAAAATACGTGTTTAAGTTAACGCATTAGCCGCTGCAAGAAAACAAACCATAAAACAATTTCCGGCTTTTATAAACAAACTTTCCTGAGTTGGGTATGGATAAAAGCGAAGGGATTTTTAAACGTGTGGTTTATATTAGAGTTTATATAATTTGTATTATATTATAATTGATCATTATTGCAATTATTTCGATTATAATTTATATATTTAAATGGTCAATCCGTTCGTTGTTGTTAGTTCAGTTTACAAACATTCGAACCGCAGAGGGTTTCAGTCCGCCAATCAGCGCTGCGGATTCCTCGGGAGGCGTTCGATGATTGGACGACTCCATTCGCAAGCTGGACCAATCAGGCGCCGAGTCCAGGGTGCCGTATGTTATGTGCGTCACGCAGACACGCAGCAAAAGGAATCACGTGGGAGACACAGTTCTGAGGAGAGTCTCGCGCTGTTCTGCTGAGAAGAAAGAAAAGGTTTGCTCGGTTTGAGAATTACGTTTTAAATCGATTTAAACATTTATTTTCGTATTTAAACGTGTGCGGTACTATAGTGTCCCACGTACGGTATTAGAACTAGACACGGACTGCGGTTTAAAGAGGTTTTAGACGGTTTGCGTGAGTCCGCGCGCGCTTGTGTTGTGTACCGTAACCGGAGCGCGCGCGCGCAGTTACCGTGTTTTAACGGGGATTCGGGTCAGTAACGGCGCTCTGGGACCCGTTTCAAGCGTGTATCGAGTTAATCTCGGGTTTATGGATGATATAATGTGTTTGGAGAGAGAAATCAGGGAGGGGGTGGGGGTGCACGGACGGAAATAGGCGGGAAAGAAAATGGAGGAATCTTTGTTCAACAAAAGCCTCCGACCAACTAACAACAAAAGTGTTTTAAAACATTTAAATTTGCAATTTTCGAGCCAGAACTAATTTACGCATGCATACATTTCGATGCAACTCATTTTTATTTACATGCATTTATTGAATTTTTGTGACTTGTATTTTCATGTGTTTTCAGCGAATAACAATAGTATTGTATTTGAGTTGTTGCATTACATCGGATATCAGTCATTAAATACTCAAATACGTTGAATAGTATTAAAAATAAGTTTCGTTGAAATGGATGCATAGATTAGTTCTGGTTGAAAATGCACGAATTTAACGCTGACTAATTTAAATGTTTTATGTTATATATAGCATGTTGTCTTTAGAAGCAAGTAAAATCATTTGACTTGTGAAATGACTGATATATGATATAATGCGATCATTTCACAAGTTAAAATGCATTTACTTTTAAAAACAACATGCTACATATCATATAAACATGTAAAGAGTTAAATTCGTGCATTTTAAGCCAGAGCTAATCTATGCATGCATTTCAATACAACTTATTTTTAATACTATTAAACGTATTTGAGTTTTTAATGTGTAACGTGCAACTTATAATATTCAACGTTTAAATTTGCACGTTTTAAGCCAGAGCTCATGCATGCATTTCAATGCATCTTATTTTTAATACTATTCAACGCATTTGAGTGTTTAATGACTGCTGTCCAATGTAATGCAATTGAAGCATTTGAAATCAAAACATGCTATATTAGCAGATTGGATAAATGGCAAAATTCTTCTAGTCAATATTAATCAATCTACCTTCTACGCTGAATGCTTCTGATGTATTGTTGATGTATTTGATTTTCAGTAACTCTGTTGTTTTCTGTCAGTGGACCAGCCATGGTGAAAGGAGACGTGAACAAGCCCAAGGGGAAGACGTCTGCGTACGCGTATTTCGTGCAGACGTCCCGCGACGAGCACAAGCGCAAGAGCCCCGACGTGCCGATCAACTTCTCCGAGTTCTCCAAGAGATGCTCTGAGAGATGGAGGGTGAGCACTCCAGTTCTGCGTCTCGCTCGTGTGTCGTTGAATCATTCGCTTAACCGTTGCTGTGTCCACAGGCGCTGAGCGCGGCCGAGAAGAGCATGTTTGAAGACCTAGCTAAAGTGGATAAAGTTCGCTACGACAAGGAGATGAAGACCTATGTGCCGCCCAAAGGCGTGGGCAAGACGGGGAGGAAGAAGAAAGACCCGAACGCCCCCAAGCGCCCGCCGTACGTCCCGCGCGCTAACACACCGCATGCTAACATGCGCGCCTCTGTGATTTCTAACCGCTCTTTCTTTTTTGCGCAGGTCTGCCTTCTTCGTCTTCTGCGCGGAGTATCGGCCGACGATAAAGAGCGAAAACCCCGGTCTGTCCATCGGAGAAACCGCGAAGAAGCTGGGCGAGAGGTGGTCGAAACAGAGCACCAAAGACCGCGTGCCGTTCGAGCAGAAGGCCGCCAAACTGCGCGAGAAATACGAGAAGGTATTGTATTGAATGTATTTGTGCATTTTGTGTGCGTATATAGATGTATACACACATTATGTAAACAAACTAATGTTATTGATTTGACATATATTTGACAGCAGTGATATATATTATAAATATATACATATGTATTTTTATATATATATATATATATATATACACACACACAAAATGTATTATATCATAAATGCATTATATAAACAAACGTATGTTAGCTGTGATTAATTGATTTGGCAGCACTAGTGTGTGTGTGAAACATTAAAGTGTATCAAAAATAAGTTGTTGAAACGCATAAATTAGTTGTAGTTTAAATGCACAAAGTTAATATATTTTATGTGTATATACACAAATACATGTAAACACGCATTATATAAACAAACGATGCGATTAATTGATTTGACAGCAGTGATGCATATGTATCAAACTTGCATTGAAATGCAGAAATTAGTTCTGGCTTAAATGCACACGTTTTGTTAATGTATAGCATGTTTTGTTTTTAAATGCTTAAAGTAAACAGTGTAGAAAACATTATCTTGTGCATGAATTGTCATTTAAAAGCGCAGAAGTGATGCAGTGTGTCTATGTAGCGATGTGGGCGTGTCTATGTAGCGAGGTGGGCGTGTCTATGTAGCAATGTGGGCGTGTCTATGTAGCGAGGTGGGCGTGTCTCACCGCTCTGTGATTGGCAGGAGGTGGCGGCGTACCGCGCGGGGGCCGGGGCCTCTAAGAAGGCGCCGGGCCGACCGACTGGCTCCACTAAAAAGGTCCAGCCCGAGGCTGACGACGACGAGGATGATGACGAAGAAGAGGATGAGGACGAGGATGAAGACGAGGACGAGGATGAAGATGACGAGTAATGATGCGTCACTGACGGGGGTTTATTTTGTGTTTTTCCATCTTGTACATGTTTAACGACTCGAGCAATAACAAGTGATCTCTTTTTAGATTTCTTTTTATTTTTGTACACGTCTAGCGGTTGATCCTGTAATGTGTAGAAGGGTGTTTTTATAATAAATTTTTAAAGACTTTGATATGTGTGTTTTTTCTCTGGTCTTGATGAGGTTTGATGCATGGAAACAATTGAAGTGGCATTTCAAAGGTGATCTGAGCTCGACTTAACAAATTGTTCTAGTGTTTAATTTTTAGTTTCGTGCTCTAATAGTGTAATTGTAACAGAGTTAAGGGAATGTTGATTAATAAAACTGATTGTTAACAGCGATCCCTTACTCTAAATTGACAAATGGGTTTAATGAAACGTTTGGTGTAATTTTACAGTAAAAAACTGTTAAATGTACAATTTTTGGATGTAAAAAAACAACTAATACTCATACAGTGTAATTCCCAGAATTCCCTGGGTTTTTCTTTTAAACGTGGTGTCACGTCTCATATTGTTTATTGCATTATTTCAGTGTTTGTGTAAGGCACTCGATATATTACTGAAAATTTGATTCATGTTTTTACCCAAGTATTTAAGGCATGTCTGTATATTATAGGGGAAAACTTCATGTTGCTACTTTTTTCTTTTCTTTTTTATGCCACAAGAAAAAAATGATTTTTGAGATTAAAAAGTCGGAATTTATGTCTAGTTTATTTTTATGTCATATTTATGACTGATATTTGAGCTTTTCTTCATAATTATGACAGTATGTAATTTTTTTGTCCTTATTTTGACTTGGTTAAATGTACAAATGACTATAAATAAAAATTGATTGATAGATTGAGAGGGATTACATTAGAAGTAGATAAAATGTTTGAAATAAATATTAAAATAAGTACAATTTGGATTTAAATAACACAGTTTAACACAACAGTTACAAAAAATATGCAGCTTTACAGGTGCTGAATTAGTTTAATTTAAGGATCGTACTTTGTGATTTTAAAAGCTGCATTGTGACCCGAAACAGCTGGAGGTTGTGTACATGTCCAGTAATTGTTCGTTTGTTTTAAACGCTTCTCATGGCGAGGAAAATTTACGCTATAACTATTATTTTTTGCTAAACACTCAAACTATATTTGGTTTAAGTTTCTCTCAGGGGTTAAACCAGCACAATCTAATAAAACATGCTTCGATGATAAAGAGTTCTGACTGAAAGAACATTTCGGTGGATCTAGTATTAAAGTCTCCCTGTGGTCAATTATTTTATCACTTAGAGCTCATATATGATCACCAAAATGACATATTTAAGTTTTTTCCTTCTTCATGCCTTAAAATATCTTGAATGTAACTCGACACCATTCCCTCATTTAGTATGCGCGGTTCTATGAATATGCAAATGAGCCCCGCCTCCACTCCGCTGTCTTAAAGCGTATTAAAAACACCACATACACATAAACAACATTAAACGCTGTGTTTTCTCCACAGGGGGACTTTAAGAGTCCAATAATAGGATACTTGAGGAAGGTTCTGATCCACATGCAGAAGTTACTCGGGCGCTTCATTAAAGTCCTGCAGGAGAAACTTTATTCTCACATCAAGCGGTACACGTGTATCATCCAGGAAAAACAGCAGCCCGGATCTAAACATGAAGGAGGATGGCAAACGTACACTATAATAACCGACTCATAAAGCTGAATCTCTGTGGTGAAAACATCAACATCACGTGCACAACGTCCCACAAACATTCACACCTCGAACACGCGCTTATACTGCCATTCAAACATCACAATATTCATATATATATTCATATAGAGCTCACAAAGTGTGTGATTTCAGAATTATTGCCATATCAGATGTGACTGACAGGAAATCTGATAATACCATCAATAACAACACTGCAGATGTTTCATGAAATCATTAGATCCATCAGAAACCATAAAGATTTGATTCAGAATGACTGGAAGCTAATTTATGCCACACCAGGCTTTGGTAAATCTGATTAGCGGCACAAAATGTAAATTATAATAATAATAATAACTTGGGCTTATATAGCACCTTTCATGGTACCCAAGGTCGCTTAACAAAAGTGTGTGTGACATCTCAATTGTGATGTCATTATTACACTTCGCCACAGTTATGACTTGTATATGTCAACTTTATATGTCAATTATGACTTTATACAGAATTTTGACTTTTCATCTCATAATTATAATTTATCAATTTCAACTTTTTGTCGTAATTATGACTTTTTAAGTGATAATTGCAACTTTTCAACTCAAAATAGCCTTAGTATGTCACAATTACAACTTTTTGTGTCAAAATTATGAATTACAAAAGCATGTTTTTTTTCATATGTGACAGTAATGACCTTCCATATTAATAATTATTGATGCATCATTTAAAGAAATGCCCGGGTTATTCATTATTATAGTAATATAACTATAGAAATTATATTTTGCATTAAAAAAAAGATGTTTGTTTTTAATAACATTACGATGTTTTGCACCATGACAATATTTTCATAATTAAACATTTAATCCTAAATTCTCATTACTGTAACTTGGGAAAAAAGTGTTTAACAACATGTCATGTGACCATTAACCGACGTCAGAGATGAACATGCAAATGTGCTGTTGAATTATATTAATATTAACTTAAAATCTCAGAAGGTTAAAAAAAGAATAAATAGCATAATTTCAATTCAGAGATATATATTTCATTTGTACGGATGTATTTTACATGACAGTAACTTCTAAATTCTCATCAGTGTAAATGTTTAATTGACATCAAATAAGCAACCTTTTATTACCTCATAACTCAGACTTTATCCTCTCGCAATTATATCTCATA
>CM060638.1:29481061-29491061 GCA_030578275.1 Meda fulgida
CACATCCACATCATACATCCACATCATACATCCACATCACACATCCACATCATACATCCACATCACACATCCACATCACACATCCACATCATACATCCGCATCATACATTCACATCACACATCCACATCCACATCATACATCCACATCATATATCCACATCATACATCCACATCATACATCCACATCCCACATCCACATCCACATCATACATCCACATCACACATCCACATCCACATCATACATCCACATCATACATCCACATCACACATCCACATCCACATCATACATCCACATCACACATCCACATCCACATCATACATCCACATCATACATCCACATCATACATCCACATCACACATCCACATCATACATCCACATCATACATCCACATCATACATCCACATCCACATCATACATCCACATCACACATCCACATCCACATCACACATCCACATCATACATCCACATCCACATCACACATCCACATCATACATCCACATCCACATCACACATCCACATCCACATCATACATCCACATCACACATCCACATCATACATCCACATCATACATCCACATCATACATCCACATCACACATCCACATCATACATCCACATCACACATCCACATCACACATCCACATCATACATCCATATCATACATCCACATCATACATCCACATCACACATCCACATCACACATCCACATCACACATCCACATCATACATCCACATCATACATCCACATCATACATCCACATCACACATCCACATCACACATATCACATATCCACATCACACATCCACATCATACATCCACATCATACATCACACATCACACATCCACATCCACATCATACATCCACATCACACATCCACATCATACATCCACATCATACATCCGCATCATACATTCACATCACACATCCACATCATACATCCACATCATATATCCACATCATACATCCACATCATACATCCACATCCCACATCCACATCCACATCATACATCCACATCACACATCCACATCAACATCATACATCCACATCATACATCCACATCATACATCCACATCCCACATCCACATCCACATCATACATCCACATCACACATCAACATCATACATCCACATCCACATCCACATCATACATCCACATCACACATCCACATCATACATCCACATCATACATCCACATCATACATTCACATCACACATCCACATCATACATCCACATCATATATCCACATCATACATCCACATCATACATCCACATCCCACATCCACATCCACATCATACATCCACATCACACATCCACATCAACATCATACATCCACATCATACATCCACATCATACATCCACATCACACATCCACATCATACATCCACATCACACATCCACATCACACATCCACATCATACATCCATATCATACATCCACATCATACATCCACATCATACATCCACATCACACATCCACATCATACATCCACATCACACATCCACATCACACATCCACATCATACATCCATATCATACATCCACATCATACATCCACATCACACATCCACATCACACATCCACATCACACATCCACATCACACATCCACATCACACATCCACATCACACATATCACACATCCACATCACACATCCACATCATACATCCACATCATACATCCACATCATACATCCACATCACACATCCACATCACACATCCACATCACACATCCACATTACACATCCACATCATACATCCACATCATACATCCACATCACACATCCACATCACACATCCACATCACACATCCACATCATACATCCACATCATACATCCACATCACACATCCACATCACACATATCACACATCCACATAACACATCCACATCATACATCCACATCACACATCCACATCACACATCCACATCATACATCCACATCATACATCCACATCCACATCACACATCACACATCACACATCCACATCATACATCCACATCATACATCCACATCATACATCCACATCACACATCCACATCACACATCCACATCACACATCCACATCACACATCCACATCATACATCCACATCATACATCCACATCACACATCCACATCACACATCCACATCACACATCCACATCATACATCCACATCATACATCCACATCACACATCCACATCACACATCCACATCACACATCCACATCATACATCCACATCATACATCCACATCACACATCCACATCACACATATCACACATCCACATCACACATCCACATCATACATCCACATCACACATCCACATCACACATCCACATCACACATTCACATCATACATCCACATCACACATCCGCATCACACATATCACACATCCACATCACACATCCACATCATACATCCACATCACACATCCACATCACACATCCACATCACACATTCACATCATACATCGACATCATATATCCACATCACACATCCACATCATACATCCACATCACACATCCACATCACACATCCACATCATATATCCACATCACACATCACACATCACACATCCACATCCACATCACACATCCACATCATACATCCACATCCACATCACACATCCACATCATATATCCACATCACACATCACACATCACACATCCACATCATACATCCACATCATACATCCACATCATACATCCACATCCACATCACACATCCACATCATACATCCACATCACACATCCACATCATACATCCACATCACACATCCACATCACACATCCACATCATACATCCACATCACACATCCACATCACACATCCACATCATACATCCACATCATACATCCACATCCACATCACACATCCACATCATACATCCACATCATACATCCACATCATATATCCACATCACACATCCACATCATACATCCACATCACACATCCACATCACACATCCACATCACACATCCACATCCACATCACACATCCACATCATACATCCACATCATACATCCACATCCACATCACACATCCACATCATACATCCACATCATACATCCACATCATACATCCACATCACACATCCACATCCACATCATACATCCACATCACACATCCACATCACACATCCACATCATACATCCACATCATACATCCACATCATACATCCACATCATACATCCACATCATACATCCACATCACACATCCACATCATACATCCATATCACACATCCACATCACACATCCACATCATACATCCACATCATACATCCACATCACACATCCACATCACACATCCACATCACACATCCACATCACACATCCACATCATACATCCACATCACACATCCACATCACACATCCACATCACACATCCACATCATACATCCACATCACACATCACACATCTACATCATACATCGACATCATATATCCACATCACACATCCACATCATACATCCACATCACACATCCACATCACACATCCACATCATATATCCACATCACACATCACACATCACACATCCACATCCACATCACACATCCACATCATACATCCACATCCACATCCACATCACACATCCACATCATATATCCACATCACACATCCACATCATACATCCACATCACACATCCACATCACACATCCACATCATATATCCACATCACACATCCACATCCACATCACACATCCACATCACACATCCACATCATACATCCACATCATACATCCACATCCACATCACACATCCACATCATACATCCACATCATATATCCACATCACACATCCACATCATACATCCACATCCACATCCACATCCACATCACACATCACACATCGACATCATACATCCACATCACACATCCACATCATACATTCACATCACACATCCACATCACACATCCACATCATACATCCACATCACACATCCACATCATACATCCACATCATACATCCACATCATACATCCACATCATACATCTACATCACACATCCACATCATACATCCACATCCACATCACACATCCACATCATACATCCACATCATACATCCACATCATACATCCACATCATACATCCACATCCACATCACACATCCACATCACACATCCACATCACACATTCACATCATACATCCACATCATACATCCACATCATACATCCACATCATACATCCACATCATACATCCATATCACACATTCACATCATACATCCACATCATACATCCACATCATACATCCACATCATATATCCACATCATACATCCACATCATACATCCACATCATATATCCATATCACACATCCACATCACACATCCACATCACACATCCACATCATACATCCACATCATACATCCACATCATACATCCACATCATACATCCACATCATATATCCACATCACACATCCACATCACACATCCACATCACACATCCACATCATACATCCACATCATACATCCACATCATCCATCCACATCATATATCCACATCACACATCCACATCACACATCCACATCATACATTCACATCATACATCCACATCATACATTCACATCCACATCACACATCCACATCACACATCATACATCCACATCATACATCCACATCATACATCCACATCATACATCCACATCATACATCCACATCACACATCCACATCACACATCCACATAATACATCCACATCATACATCCACATCATACATCCACATCATACATCCACATCATACATCCACATCACACATCCACATCACACATCCACATCATACATCCACATCATACATCCACATCACACATCCACATCACACATCCACATCATACATCCACATCATACATCGTAAGTCGATACGTACGGACGTCTGCCGTCTTGAATGAATCATTTATTAGATTATTGTGTCATACATCCACATCATACATCCACATCATACATCCACATCACACATCCACATCACATATCCACATCATACATCCACATCATACATCGTTAGTCGATACGTACGGCCGTCTGCCGTCTTGAATGAATCATTTATTAGATTATTGTGTCTGTTATTGTGTCATTTAGTCTGTTATTGTGGGGACGTCGACGTTATATTGTCACCCACTTAAACATGACGCAGAACTAAACTATACACCTTTGGCTGCAGGGGGAGTAAATCATTGGATAATTTTCATTTTTGGATGAACTATCCCTTTAAAATGTAAATAAAAACACTTATTTTCTGAGATTTGCATTGTGTGATAAAGGCAGCGCTCTGCATGTGTGTGTGTGTGTGGTGAGCGTACGTCATTCTCCAGCAGGTTAAACATGCTCTGCTCCGCGACCTCTTTAGACTCGTCAAACTTCTCCAGCGCCTGCTTGAGCTCGTCCTCCGTCACTTTCCCCTGACGCTTCTTCTTATAATCGAAGTCCAGGCGACGACCTTCCATCTTCTTCAGATGGTGCTGCAGGAGAAACACACACGTTTACACACACACACACACACTGTCCCTATCTCTCACTCACTCACTATATGTCCCTCTCTCTTACTCACTTACTCTATATGTCCCTCTCTCTCACTCTCTGACTCTCACTCTCTCACTATATGTCCCTCTCTCTCACTCTCTGACTCTCACTCTCTCACTATATGTCCCTCTCTCTCACTCTCTGTCCCTCTCTCTCACTCTCTCTCTCACTCTCTGTCCCTCTCACTCACTCTCTCTCTATATGTCCCTCTCTCTCTCTCCCTCTCTCTCTCTCTCTCTCTCTCACTCACTCTCACTCACTATATGTCCCTCTCTCTCCCTCTCTCTCTCACACTCTCTCTCTCACTATATGTCCCTCTCTCTCCCTCTCTCACTCTCACTCACTATATGTCCCTCTCTCTCCCTCTCTCACACTCTCTCTCTCACTATATGTCCCTCTCTCTCACTCTCTCTCTCTCTCTCTCTCACTCTCTCTGTCCCTATCTCTCACTCACTCACTATATGTCCCTCACTCTCTCTCTCTCTCTCACTCACTCTCTCACTATCTGTCCATCTCTCCCTCTCACTCTCTCTCACTATATGTCCCTCTCTCACTCTCCCTCTCTCTCTCACTCACTCACTCTCTCTCACTCTCTGTCCCTCTCTCTCACTATATGTCACTCTCTCTCTCTCTCTCTGTCCCTCTCTCTCACTATATGTCACTCTCTCTCACTCTCTGTCCCTCTCTCACTATATGTCACTCTCTCTCTCTGTCCCTCTCTCTCACTCCCTCTCTCTCTCACTATACAGGTCCTTCTCAAAAAATTAGCATATTGTGATAAAGTTCATTATTTTCCATAATGTAATGATAAAAATTAAACTTTAAAATGTTTTAGATTCATTGCACACCAACTGAAATGTTTCAGGTGTTTTATTATTTTAATACTGATGATTTTGGCATACAGCTCATGAAAACCCAAAATTCCTGTCTCAAAAAATTAGCATATCATGAAAAGGTTCTCTAAACGAGCTATAACCTAATCATCTGAATCAACTAATTAACTCTAAACACCTGCAAAAGATTCCTGAGGCTTTTAAAAACTCCCAGCCTGTTTCATTACTCAAAACCGCAATCATGGGTAAGACTGCCGACCTGACTGCTGTCCAGAAGGCCATCATTGACATCCTCAAGCAAGAGGGTAAGACACAGAAAGACATTTCTGAACAAATAGGCTGTTCCCAGAGTGCTGTATCAAGGCACCCCAGTGGGAAGTCTGTGGGAAGGAAAAAGTGTGGCAAAAAACGCTGCACAACGAGAAGAGGTGACCGGACCCTGAGGAAGATTGTGGAGAAGGACCGGTTCCAGACCTTGGGAGACCTGCGGAAGCAGTGGACTGAGTCTGGAGCAGAAACATCCAGAGCCACCGTGCACAGGCGTGTGCAGGAAATGGGCTACAGGTGCCGCATTCCCCAGGTCAAGACACTTTTGAACCAGAAACAGCGGCAGAAGCGCCGGACCTGGGCTACAGAGAAGCAGCACTGGACTGTTGCTCAGTGGTTGCATGTCATTCGGAAATCAAGGTGCCAGAGTCTGGAGGAAGACTGGGGAGAAGGAAATGCCAAAATGCCTGAAGTCCAGTGTCAAGTACCCACAGTCAGTGATGGTCTGGGGTGCCATGTCGGCTGCTGGTGTTGATCCACTGTGTTTTATCAAGGGCAGGGTCAATGCAGCTAGCTATCAGGAGATTGTGGAGCACTTCATGCTTCCACCTGCTGAAAAGCTTTATGGAGATGAAGATTTCATTTTTCAGCACAACCTGGCACCTGCTCACAGTGCCAAAACCACTGGTAAATGGTTTACTGACCATGGTATTACTGTGCTCAATTGGCCTGCCAACTCTCCTGACCTGAACCCCATAGAGAATCTGTGGGATATTGTGAAGAGAAAGTTGAGAGACGCAAGACCCAACCCTCTGGATGAGCTTAAGGCCGCTCTCGAAGCATCCTGGGCCTCCAGAACACCTCAGCAGTGCCACAGGCTGATTGCCTCCATGCCACGCCGCACTGAAGCAGTCATTTCTGCAAAAGGATTCCCGACCAAGTATTGAGTGCGTAACTGAACATAATTATTTGAAGGTTGACTTATTTTTATGTATTAAAAACACTTCTTTTATTGGTCGGATGAATTTTGCTAATTTTTTGAGACAGGAATTTTGGGTTTTCATGAGCTGTATGACAAAATCATCAGTATTAAAACAATAAAAGACCTGAAATATTTCAGTTGGTGTGCAATGAATTTAAAATATATGAAAGTTTAATTTTTATCATTACATTATGGAAAATAATTAACTTTATAACAATATGCTAATTTTTTGAGAAGGACCTGTATGTCACTCTCTCTCACTTTATGTCCCTCACTCTCTGTCCCTATCTCTCACTCACTCACTCACTCACTCACTCACTCACTCACTATATGTCCCTCACTCTCACTCTCTTTCCCTGTCTCTCTCTCACTCTCACTCTCTCGTTAAGACTCAAAGTGCACCTGAATCTCTTTGAGGTCTTTGTCGTGCAGGTTCTGCAGCGGGTCGATGAAGTTCTGTTTGACGTTTATATCTAAAGCGTCTTTCACCTCCCCGAGCTCGCGCATGGATTCACCGGCGTCCAGCAGAGCCAAACCTGAATACACACACAAATCATTATCAAAAAAATAATAATATAATAATAAAATGAACACTAATTTTCCAACATAACACTTATTTTGAGTCAGATATAATTGTAGTAGAGTCCGTATTATGAGTCATATGTAGGTGATTCGGTTCATGATTCAGACTCATGGCTCTTGTGTTTAGTTCACACTGATTCACCAGTCAGACCAATTTATTAAAAACAGCTCATTTGATGATGTATGTTCATTATGTGCAGTCAGTGAGAACAACAGAAGCAACACAGAAAACAGAGAACAACAAAGGAAAAAACAGGGACCATTCAACTACTGACAAGGAACAAGGGCTATATATACACCAGGGGTAACAAGCTTAACAAGTAAACAAGACACACCTGGAGAGACTAATCAAGGGAGAACCAATGAACAATTAGACTACAAACAGATTACAAAGTGTAACAGAGCCCCCCCCCCCCCCGGCTGTGCAGGTGGCAGGGCGGCGCCGACAGCTCTTGGACGGCCACTGTAACCGCGGACAGGTTTTCAATTTTCTTGGGGGAATTACAAACTTTGCTCTCTGGTCAGGGCTCAGGCGTGGCGGCGGCCATCTTGGCTGAAGACGCAGGCGTGGCGGCGGCCATCTTGGCAGCGTCACTCCCAGATAAACGTAAATGTGCAGCGAGGCGGATTAGCTGAGGTGACGTGACGCTAGTAGTGACATCAGCAGCAATCCACCTGTCACTCAAGTGGCCACGCCCTTAATTATGCAGAACTTTAAGGCTTAATATCATTTAAACGGATGAGTTATAAAAATATTCACCCCCTCTCAGTCGTGATGAAGAGCAACATTAGCGATATAGACCAAAACCACTTTTATCACCAGGCTAGAAACATGTTTATTCTGCTGTAAAGTTGGGCATTTTATCATGGGGGTTTATGGGATTGAGTCTCTTCTGCAGCCGGCCTCTAGTGGCCAGTGGAGGAACTGCAGTTTAATCTCTTCTGCAGCCGGCCTCTAGTGGCCCGTGGAGGAACTGCAGGTTAATCTCTTCTGCAGCCGGTCTCTAGTGGCCCGTGGAGGAACTGCAGTTTAATCTCTTCTGCAGCCGGCCTCTAGTGGCCAGTGGAGGAACTGCAGTTTAATCTCTTCTGCAGCCGGTCTCTAGTGGCCAGTGGAGGAACTGCAGTTTAATCTCTTCTGCAGCCGGCCTCTAGTGGCCAGTGGAGGAACTGCAGTTTAATCTCTTCTGCAGCCGGCCTCTAGTGGCCAGTGGAGGAACTGCAGTTTAAGCACTTCTGCAGCCGGCCTCTAGTGGCCAGTGGAGGAACTGCAGTTTAAGCACTTCTGCAGCCGGCCTCTAGTGGCCCGTGGAGGAACTGCAGTTTAATCTCTTCTGCAGCCGGCCTCTAGTGGCCAGTGGAGGAACTGCAGTTTAATCTCTTCTGCAGCCGGCCTCTAATGGCCCGTGGAGGAACTGCAGTTTAATCTCTTCTGCAGCCGGCCTCTAGTGGCCCGTGGAGGAACTGCAGTTTAATCTCTTCTGCAGCGGCCTCTAGTGGCCAGTGGAGGAACTGCAGTTTAATCTCTTCTGCAGCCGGCCTCTAGTGGCCAGTGGAGGAACTGCAGTTTAATCTCCTCTGCAGCCGGCCTCTAGTGGCCAGTGGAGGAACTGCAGTTTAATCTCTTCTGCAGCCGGCCTCTAGTGGCCAGTGGAGGAACTGCAGTTTAATCTCTTCTGCAGCCGGCCTCTAGTGGCCCGTGGAGGAACTGCAGTTTAATCTCTTCTGCAGCCGGCCTCTAGTGGCCAGTGGAGGAACTGCAGTTTAATCTCTTCTGCAGCCGGCCTCTAATGGCCCGTGGAGGAACTGCAGTTTAAGCATTTCAGTGTCGGGT
>CM060638.1:29493561-29506061 GCA_030578275.1 Meda fulgida
TAGTGAGATTAAATTATGACATTGATAATTTGTGGGTGAACTGTCCCTTTAAGAGACACTTCTATTCAATATTCTATTCTATTCTATTCAAATAAGCATCATAATAAGTGATAAGAGACTGAATGAATACAAACTACAGTAAACACGAGCAGATGAGAAATGCAGAAGAGAAAAACATTTTTAAATAAACACTAGTTTGATCAGATATCGTTACACCATCATGAGTGTTATTCTGTGACATCATCACTGCACATGTCAATCAGAGGCTCACTTCCTGGTTCTGAGTCAAGTGTTATATCGTACACACACACACAAACACACACACACACGTCGAGATCAATCCGTCAGTCTGACTGTTATGTAAGAAGACTGATATGAACACAGAGAAGCTGTGTGTGTGTGTGTGTGTGTGTGTGTGGACAGTATAAATTAAACATGTGCAGTGCACCAGGTTTACTCAGAGCATGAATTATTATTCTCTCTCCTCTCGTACGCGGTTTTCATATGGAGTTAGCCATATAACACAATCCTGACGTGTTTATGAATCATATTTATCAACTCAATCTGTTCACTATCAAAACCTGCTCTATTCGCTTTTTACATACATCATATAAATATAACATATATACATATGAATATGTAAATGTAAATGCATATATAGACACACTATAAAGACAAATTTTAAATGCATTAATTTAATATGTATATAACAATATATTTGTTAGTATCATCATTAAAATTATAATTACATTAACATATATTAATACAATTATAATTTTTGCATAAAAATGTAAAATGCTAAACTTTCAGCTGGTTCTGTTTTCCTTGTTCAAATAGTATTAATACATTTATAAATATAATTATAAAAATTTATTTATAATTTACATAAATTGCTGCTGGGAGCGACAGACGACAGACGAGCTGCTGCGAGCGACAGACGAGCTGCTGAGAGCGACAGACGACAGACTAACTGCTGAGAGCAACAGACGAGCTGCTGAGAGCGACAGACGACAGACTAACTGCTGAGAGCAACAGACGAGCTGCTGAGAGCGACAGACGAGCTACTGGGAGCGACAGACACTGCTGGGAGCGACAGACGAGCTGCTGAGAGCAACAGACACTGCTGAGAGCGACAGACACTGCTGAGAGCGACAGACGACAGACTAACTGCTGAGAGCAACAGACGAGCTGCTGCGAGTGACAGACGAGCTGCTGAGAGCGACAGACACTGCTGAGAGCGACAGACGACAGACTAACTGCTGAGAGCAACAGACGAGCTGCTGCGAGCAACAGACGAGCTGCTGAGAGCGACAGACGAGCTGCTGAGAGCGACAGACACTGCTGAGAGCGACAGACGACAGACTTACTGCTGAGAGCAACAGACGAGCTGCTGCGAGTGACAGACGAGCTACTGGGAGCGACAGACACTGCTGAGAGCGACAGACACTGCTGAGAGCGACAGACGACAGACTAACTGCTGAGAGCAACAGACGAGCTGCTGCGAGTGACAGACGAGCTGCTGAGAGCGACAGACACTGCTGAGAGCGACAGACGAGCTGCTGAGAGCGACAGACACTGCTGAGAGCGACAGACGAGCTGCTGCGAGTGACAGACGAGCTACTGGGAGCGACAGACACTGCTGAGAGCGACAGACACTGCTGAGAGCGACAGACGACAGACGAGCTGCTGCGAGCGACAGACGAGCTGCTGAGAGCAACAGACGAGCTGCTGCGAGCGACAGACGAGCTACTGGGAGCGATACACTGCTGAGAGCGACAGACGACAGACGAGCTGCTGCGAGCGACAGACGACAGACTAACTGCTGAGAGCAACAGACGAGCTGCTGCGAGCAACAGACGAGCTGCTGAGAGCGACAGACGAGCTGCTGAGAGCGACAGACACTGCTGAGAGCGACAGACGACAGACTTACTGCTGAGAGCAACAGACGAGCTGCTGCGAGTGACAGACGAGCTACTGGGAGCGACAGACACTGCTGAGAGCGACAGACACTGCTGAGAGCGACAGACGACAGACGAGCTGCTGCGAGCGACAGACGAGCTGCTGAGAGCAACAGACGAGCTGCTGCGAGCGACAGACGAGCTACTGGGAGCGATAGACACTGCTGAGAGCGACAGACGAGCTGCTGAGAGCGACAAACGACAGACTAACTGCTGAGAGCAACAGACGAGCTGCTGCGAGTGACAGACGAGCTACTGGGAGCGACAGACACTGCTGAGAGCGACAGACACTGCTGAGAGCGACAGACGACAGACGAGCTGCTGCGAGCGACAGACGAGCTGCTGCGAGCGACAGACGAGCTGCTGAGAGCGACAGACACTGCTGAGAGCGACAGACGACAGACGAGCTGCTGCGAGCGACAGACGAGCTGCTGCGAGCGACAGACGAGCTGCTGAGAGCGACAGACACTGCTGAGAGCGACAGACGACAGACGAGCTGCTGCGAGCGACAGACGAGCTGCTGAGAGCGACAGACACTGCTGAGAGCGATAGACGAGCTGCTGCGAGCGACAGACGAGCTGCTGGGAGCGACAGACGACAGACGAGCTGCTGCGAGCAACAGACGAGCTGATGAGAGCGACAGACGAGCTGCTGAGAGCGACAGACGAGCTGCTGAGAGCGACAGACGAGCTGCTGAGAGCGACAGACGACAGACTAACTGCTGAGAGCAACAGACGAGCTGCTGCGAGTGACAGACGAGCTACTGGGAGCGACAGACACTGCTGAGAGCGACAGACACTGCTGAGAGCGACAGACGACAGACGAGCTGCTGCGAGCGACAGACGAGCTGCTGCGAGCGACAGACAGACGAGCTGCTGCGAGCGACAGACGAGCTGCTGCGAGCGACAGATGAGCTGCTGCGAGCGACAGACGAGCTGCTGAGAGCGACAGACGAGCTGCTGAGAGCAACAGACACTGCTGCGAGCGACAGACGACAGACGAGCTGCTGCGAGCGACAGACGAGCTGCTGAGAGCAACAGACACTGCTGAGAGCGACAGACGACAGACGAGCTGCTGCGAGCGACAGACGAGCTGCTGAGAGCGACAGACACTGCTGAGAGCGATAGACGAGCTGCTGCGAGCGACAGACGAGCTGCTGCGAGCAACAGACGAGCTGATGAGAGCGACAGACGAGCTGCTGAGAGCGACAGACGAGCTGCTGAGAGCGACAGACGAGCTGCTGAGAGCGACAGACGAGCTCCTGCGAGCGACAGACGAGCTCCTGCGAGCGACAGACGAGCTGCTGAGAGCGACAGACGAGCTGCTGCGAGGGACAGACACTGCTGAGAGCGACAGACGAGCTGCTGCGAGCGACAGACGACAGACGAGCTGCTGCGAGCGACAGACACTGCTGAGAGCGACAGACGAGCTGCTGCGAGCGAAGATACTGCTGCGAGCGACAGATACTGCTGCGAGCGACAGACGACAGACGAGCTGCTGCGAGCGACAGACACTGCTGAGAGCGACAGACGAGCTGCTGCGAGCGACAGATACTGCTGCGAGCGACAGATACTGCTGCGAGCGACAGATACTGCTGCGAGCGACAGATACTGCTGCGAGCGACAGACGAGCTGCTGCGAGCGACAGACGAGCTGCTGCGAGCGACAGACGAGCTGCTGCGAGCGACAGACACTGCTGAGAGCGACAGACGAGCTGCTGCGAGCGAAGATACTGCTGCGAGCGACAGATACTGCTGCGAGCGACAGACGACAGACGAGCTGCTGCGAGCGACAGACACTGCTGAGAGCGACAGACGAGCTGCTGCGAGCGACAGATACTGCTGCGAGCGACAGATACTGCTGCGAGCGACAGATACTGCTGCGAGCGACAGATACTGCTGCGAGCGACAGACGAGCTGCTGCGAGCGACAGACGAGCTGCTGCGAGCGACAGACACTACTGAGAGCGACAGACGAGCTGCTGCGAGCGACAGATGCTGCTGCGAGCGACAGCCGAGCTGCTGCGAGCGACAGATGAGCTGCTGCGAGCGACAGATGAGCTGCTGCGAGTGACAGACGACAGACACTGCTGAGAGCGACAGAAGAGCTGCTGCGAGCGACAGATACTGCTGCGAGCGACAGCCGAGCTGCCGAGAGCGACAGACGAGCTGCTGGGAGCGACAGGCGAGCTGCTGCGAGCGACAGACACTGCTGAGAACGACAGACGAGCTGCTGCGAGCGACAGACGACAGACGAGCTGATGAGAGCGACAGACGAGCTGATGAGAGCGACAGACGAGCTGCTGAGAGCGGCAGACGAGCTGCTGAGAGCGACAGACGAGCTGATGAGAGCGACAGACGAGCTGCTGAGAGCGACAGACGAGCTGCTGAGAGCGACAGACGAGCTGCTGAGAGCGACAGACGAGCTGATGAGAGCGACAGACGAGCTGATGAGAGCGACAGACGAGCTGCTGAGAGCGACAGACGAGCTGCTGAGAGCGACAGACGAGCTGATGAGAGCGACAGACGAGCTGCTGAGAGCGACAGACGAGCTGCTGAGAGCGACAGACGAGCTGCTGAGAGCGACAGACGAGCTCCTGCGAGCGACAGACAAGCTGCTGCGAGGGACAGACACTGCTGAGAGCGATAGACGAGCTGCTGTGAGCGACAGAAACACACACTCTCTCTCTCACACACACACTCTGTCTCTCTCTCACGTACACACTCACACACACTCTCTCTCTCACACACACACTCACACACACTCTCTCTCTCTCTCCCACACACACAGGTTGTGGCTAGCATCCAGTTTCACGCATTAATCTTTCCAAATCTAGAAGCATCATTCGTGAGTAAATCTCTTTAGCCCTAAAAGTCCCTCAGGTCTCTGTTTCTTCTGCTGCTGTTTGTCTGATGAATTCAACATTAAAAACATATTATCCACTGCAACTTTAAAAACAGTGAAGACTGAACTAACCACCAATGTGACATTGTTTCTGTTCACTTGGAGTATTGATTCATGTTGGCGTGTGTGTGGGTGTGTGTGTCTGTGTATGTGTGTGTGTGTGTGTGTGTGTGTGTGTGTGTGTGTGTGTGTGTGTGTGTGTGTGTGTGTGTGGTAAGGACAGAACATTGATTCACATTTCTATTTCTGGTTGGCTGGGAGGCGTGGAGCTATTTTAAACAAACATGTGCCATTGAATGCATTATGAATAATCCACTCTTGTAAGTCATTTTAGATCAATGAATCCGCTAAATTAATAATAGAAAATGTAATGTCTTTGATGTGACAAACTGACTATCATTATTAAGACATCCCTCACATAACATTAGAAGACTGAAATGCAATAAAAAAAGTCATAAATATTAGTTTTCTCTAACAGTAACGTTATGTAACGTTCAGAATAATTTGAATAATATTTTTTCTTGTACAAAAATTATGTGAATGTTCAACAGGGTGAAAAAAATAGCATTTTGCACACAAGACTTTAAGGGTTGTGTCTACACAGAAGACATCTTTTTACAAACAAAACCCAGAAATCTGTCTCTTTCTCTTCAGGTGAGCATCATTTCAGCGCGCGCGGCCGATTACATAACGCGCGTGAATATTTGAGATCACGTGACGGTGTCTGGTCACCCGCTGGTCTCGCGCTGTTTTCATACATTCAAAAACGACCACACTACCTGCAGATAAGCGTCTACTTCTGGAACAAAAACTCGTTTTTTTAAATGTGAATTCATACTCAAATGAGCAGTGTTATGATTGATGTGTGATGGTCTGATAGCGACCGAACCCATCGTGTCATCATCATCATCATCATCATCATCATCTGCGCGAATAACGGACGGATTCAGATCTTACCTGAGTCGCTTTGTGAAACTGCTTTTTCAGCCCCGCCACAGACATTTCCACTCCTTATTTATTCCCTCAGCTCCTCTTCAATTAATGTTTTTTTAGAGGCTTTTGAGGTTAAAAACAAAATATCTGTTACGGTCGCGCGGACTCGCCGAGTGTCTGGACCGATGAACGCGCGCGTGACGTCACACGACCCGCCCCGAGCGCGCGCGGATGACGATCCACAGAAGAATCAGATATTATGAAACAATAAATCATCGTTTATTGTAAGTATTATGTGAGAGCAGGGCTTCAGAAAGGCCCGTTTGTGGAGGTTTTCAGCACCGCGGACAGCAGCGGCATCACAAGAGCTCTGCAGACACGTCAGACCTACATTACATTCACTACTTAGGGGGCACGCTATTTTTTATTATGCTCATGAAGATAAAAGTATTGACAATTTTGTAAACTTTATTATTCCCTACTAGGTTTTCTGTAACGAACTCACTCTATTAATGAAGTCTCTTAAAGTTGCGAAAAATGTTCTATTGTCACATAGCCTACTATGAATCCGTTTTTGGTGTCTTGTGAATGCCTTTTTTATCCTCTGTTTATCTTTGGAGCTTCAAAAGATGCCTGTTTTTTTATGTTGTTTACAAGTAAAAAAAAAAACCCACACACACACACACACTTAGGGGAAACCGGGGCTAGTTGTCACACAGGAGGACAGATTAAAAACTATATATAGCTGAGTGCATTAGTTTGCATACTCCTTTTGTCCCCCTTATTTATATACAAATACGCGATAGAAAAATTGGGTCTTTTTTTAGTGGCAACAGAAAGGTTCAATTAATTAATTATCTTGATGTTAATTTTAACATTTACTAATACATGAATCAAATCTTGGTTGTATTTGATAGCATTATTTAATGGACCTCAGCTGACATGAACTAACAACGACAATGTTACCAGAGATTAATAAATAACTGTACAAATATATTGCTCATTGTTAGTTAATTAACCAACATTAACAAAAGGATAACGATACCCCATTAAGTTAATACTGCCCTTCCGAAGATACATATTTTCCACAGGATACAATAATAATATTCACAGATCATCCTGTTCAAAATGTCTGGTAAATTAAAAACTGTAATAGTCGTGTATGAATCAGATCGACCTGCTGGTAAAGACACGGACGCGGCGCCACCTACTGGTGACATGCGTGAACAACACAGCGCTAGAGCAATATAGACCTTTTTCTTCCTTCTTTCCCCACTCATCTAACCTGCACACGTCATCGTTCATTTCTGTCTGATAAATCTCATCAAATATACCGATGGCATTCAGATGAACATTTGCATGTTCTAAACTATGTTTTACCAGAGCCCGTCTTCAGAGAGCCTTATATATATATATATATATATATATATATATATATATATATATATATATATATATATATATATTATTGCTTTAAACAAAACAGTCCAACATACATCTTACAGCCAGGGGAGCAAAAAACACACAAAAACATAAAATAGAATCAAAAATAAATAAATAATAAATCACAAAAAAAAAACAAGACCTTTGAATCAATCAAAAATTTTAAAGACAATACACAAGCGAACAGTCTAAATAGCCTTTCCATTAGTACTAGTTTGAATAGTAGAAAAGTAATTTTCAAATTCTTTAAGGAATACTGAGAAAAGAGGCTTTTGATTAGTAAACTTACACTTATGGATGTGGAATTTGACTAATAAAATTAACAGATTAATTACAAAAGCCTCCTTAATCACACTGTTATCATACTTTGAAAATCCGAAAATTACATTTTCAAAATGCAAGACAAAATTAAACAGTTAATTTTCCTTAATAAATATAGACACCTCATACCATAACTTTTTCACATGACTACAATACCAGAAAATATGGGGTAATGTTTCCAAGTGCAAAGAGCAAAAAGAGCAACTTACATTAATGTCTTTCTTAAACTTACTAAGGAAATGTTTAACAGGATAGAATTTGTGCAATATCGTGAAAGAGATTTCTTTGATCTTGTTTGTAACAAAAAAGTTAATAACCAAACACTTTCCCAATCAAGGTCATTAACAAATACAGTCCAATAAGCAATAGAGCAAGAATTGGTGACAACCTCCCTTAAAAATAAAGAACGAATAGCTTTGTTATTGCTTTTGGACTGTAAAACACATTTTACCACATACTGTGTCAGAGGGGTTAATTATGGGCCGTCCACGGAGCCTTGGCACTTCCTGTTAGCCCCATTGAGTCGAGCTAGACTCTCTTTCTCCTGCTTGTCGCTGAATAAACATAGATTGTATTGTTGATTCCGCAAGTTCAATATAGATTATAGACCAAAAGTTGAATGAACGAGTACTTATGTCCTTTCGATTTCGTACAGGTTACTAGGTTAGGCCGTTGTTGGCCGGAACACGCTAGCATTCTGCTATTATGTGGCGTCATCACATTTTTGAACGGATTTTTAGAACAGATAAGTTAACTTAAAAATGCAATTTTCAGCTGAGTGTATTATCTTAGCCCTCCCTTTTGAATGCAACTTTCAAATTACTTGACAAAAAATTACCGAGGCTACTGGTTTTACCGAGGCTACTGGTTTTACCGAGGCTACTGGTTTTACCGAGGCTACGTCTCCGACAGTTGATCACGTGCTTTTTCAAAGACGTCAGTTAGAAAACGGGCGGGATTTTACCTCAGTGTAGAGCGCGTGAAGGTGAAGATATTATAGACCAATTCGATTATAATTAATTTTTAAGTGTGTCTCGATATCGATCAAGAGCTGGTAAATTCCTATGTTCATCATATTTTTACGTAAAGGAGAACTCCGGCAAATTTTAACATTGAGCTCATTTGTTGTACATCTGGAGTGCTGTCAGTACAGACAAAAACGACAGAAATCGGTGTTGCCTACACCGTGTTATCCTCTTTTTAACATTCGCACCCTGTTGACTTCAATGGGGCAAGTTCTAAACCTGCTTTTAGCCTCTGAACATCCTTGATGTGTCATTACAAGTGCACAGCCATGTGAGTGGTGTTATTAAGAGTGACCACGCTCAATCTGACTGCAGGACATGTGAAAGATATTAATAAAAATGATGTTAATTCAGCCAGCTCACATTCCTGTGTTTACTTCCTGTTTTCGGTCGAAGTCCACAGTAGTCGATGGTCGAGTTCGCGCGCGCGATCATTGGTAACTAAGCAACAGTGGAGACTCAGACTGTCAGCCGATGACGGTGCTGTTCTGATATTATGATATTCTATGGCATTATGATATTATGTTGCTTAGTTACCAATGATCGCGCGCGCGAACTCGACAATCGACTACTTTAGAACTTGCCCCATTGAAGTCAACAGGGTGCGAATGTTAAAAAGAGGATAACTCGGTGTAGGCAACACCGATTTCTGTCGTTTTTGTCTGTACTGACAGCACTCCAGATGCACAACAAAAATGAGCTCGATGTTAAAATTGACCGCAGTTCTCCTTTAACTGATTGTAGCTAATTAGGCTACTGACAACGTGTAACTCGATGTATGTTTCACATAAATTATGTCGGAACACTTAAGCACAGGTTCATTAGTTATTAGTTACAGAGTTTCTTAATATTTGTATTACTCGCTGTGTAGATGTTCAGGGTATTGTTGTAGCTGAACACACTTTTCTAATTAGTCAACTGGCGGATGACACCTGGTTAAAAACATTTTCAAATGCTTCTGGTCTCACTGTTAATCGAAATAAAAGTCAAATTATGCCTATCCACAGTCTTGAAAAAGGTCAATAGAGGGTATTGAGATTAAAAGTTCTGTTAGATATTTAAGTAAATCACCCAAAAATTGAATTCTAGATAATTTTTCACAACGGACAAAAAAATTAAAGAATGTCTTCAATTGCTGGCTACAAAGAAATGTAACTATCTATGGTCGTGTCTTATCTAAAGCTGAAGGCGTCTCTAGGATTGTTTACCCGGCTTTGTCCTTATATGTCAACCCGAAAACTTGCTCATCTATCGACTCTATAGCATAGTTCATTAAGCATTAAGTAACCACCGGTATTTCAACTTTTATTTTCAGGATTTTTTTGATGAACTTACGAATTTGTTACTTACGAAGTTTGATGAAGTTACTGTCAAAATGTATTCGTATATTGCTAAATTCACATCGCTTTACAAAAAGTCTGTGAGCAGTTTTATGGCTTGGCGATATCAGAAAATATGTTTTTTTTTATGGTTATGCAGCTAGCCTATATGAGTGTTAATATTTGAAGCATTTTTATCCTGTATAGCCTATAACTACGATGATTAAAACATGAACACGCCAGTGCGATGGTGATGAATAAACATTGGACTTTTAATATACAGATGTCACAGACAGTCATGTTAACCGGTTGACACTTATTAGAAAACATGAATCTTAAAAAACTATAACATAGGGCTTTACAGAACCGACAGGCCTCATATTGTATGAACAGGTAAACAAGGAAACATTTCAACTATTTTATTTGCACTTTGTAGCCTATCAAATAATGCAAGCAATGGACAACAAATCTCGTTGAAAAAATTACAACAAAAAACGGTCATGCTTTAGAATTTAAAATCAGTTGCTTACATTCTCACAGTGAATTATCATCATTTGTAAAATCCCGAGTGTGCTGATCCACCGATCCTGACGGAAACATGAAGAAGGGAATGACGCGCTTCTGAAGTGCAGGCGCCAAGCCCTCGTTTTAAACAATAACTTCAGCTATTCTGTGTCGTAAGTATAATAAAGTATTAGCCAATAGATATTAACAAAAATTACCATGGTAAACCGATACGATTAAAGTTAGCATTTAAAGTCCCTGTAAAGGCAATTCTAAAAAAAAATTCTAATCACATTATAAATGTTCGAAATGTATTGCTAAAACATATTACACAGACTGTGAACTGTGAAGTACTGAATTGTGGAGTTCGACCGTTAAACAGCTTTTCACCATTGCTGTGTTCCGGATTTGTAGGGCGGGGCTAAAAAGAGGGCTCGATGACGCACTGGAGCCACTGAGGCTGGCCCCTCCCCTAACAATATACCGGTAACTAGAGCACATTCACACCAGTTTCCCGCTCAATCGCGTCAGTACTGTAGTTACTACAGCCTACAGTTTTCTAGCTATGCCTCTGTCACGGAAACGCGTACCTGGATGCGAACTCGTACAAAACAGATCGGTGTCCTTATTTAAATTCCCGAAAAACGATCACATTAAGAAGAGGTGGGTTAATTTTGTGAAAACCACCTTGATGGATGGAGAGCTGAGGATCACCGCCAAAACCCGCCTCTGTAGTGATCATTTTCAAGGGATAGTTTTATAAACTTTCGTCGCAGACAACTGGAATTCACTGATAATCCGCTGTTACTGGTGAATGGGGCCGAACCGACTATCTCCCGCCTCGGCCTTCATCCTCCCGTCGCGCTGACAGCTGGAGCCATCACCGGCAGTGCGCCCACCAATGAGAGCAAGTGGCCTTGTGTGCTTATGTTATAATTATAGCAGGTAGTCCACACAGTAACTCTACTAAAGCATCCAGTCCGTCTGTCGCGGTGACAGTGAGTGTGGAGACGGCAGCTTTCCCGCGAGTGGGCGTGGCTTCAGCGCAGCCAGCGGACACGCCCCCAGCGTTTGAGAGCTGCTCATTTTTTCAAGATTTTGATAGCTTATTTTATTTTATGTACTTGCCGGCTTTTTTTTATCATTCAAATTTGGCTGGGTGGCTAATAACACATTTGTCTGTGGTGTGACAAACTCAGAACACATACTTCATTTTGACTTTACAGGGACTTTAATATTTCTTTAATACGCCAAATATCATTCACTAAATCGTACATAAAAGAATGCGCATGCTCAGACCTGAATCGTCGACACCAATAAGATTGCGGTATTATAAACCAATTAAATTTGGGGTGGGCCTAAAAGTGTCGCCCCGCCCCATCATCCAGACTGCACTCTGGGGTAGCCTACTACGGTCGCCGTAACAACCTTCACCACACAATGTAGTTATAGCAACATTTTGGCCATGTTTTTAAACGTTGTTAGAAGGTTGGGTTGTACCAACGTTTTGTGTTTGCTGGGAACTAATGTCCAATTCAAGATCAAAGGAACAGAAATATGGAGTAATGCTCGCGATACTTACCTTGGCTTAGTGCAGCCTAACTCGTTTACATTCCTCTCAGTGTCTACCTCTACAGTCACATGTTGCTATGGTAATGACCTCTACAGTGTAACAGTTTGCTATGGTGATGACCTCTACAGTCACAGGTTGCTATGGTAATGACCTCTACAGTGTCACAGGTTGCTATGTGGATGACATCTACAGTCACAGGTTGCTATGGCGATGACCTCTACAGTATCACAGGTTGCTATGGCGATGACCTCTACAGTATCACAGGTTGCTATGGCGATGACCTCTACAGTCACAGGTGGGGTCACACATCTCCTCTTTGACCTTTAGCAGATGTCGATATCTTTCTTTCCGTTCGTCACCCAATCTTGGAAACTCTCCCGTCATCTGATCAGTTCCCTCTTCTACGCTGCTACGGTAACCATACGGTTTCCTGGGAAGCCGTTTGTAGTTACAGCTGTTGAACGTGTGATGCTTGTTGCCATGGAGACTGTTGACTAGTCGCCGTGGGGATATTGTGGTGTG
>CM060638.1:29513561-29518561 GCA_030578275.1 Meda fulgida
GTGTGTGTGTTGCCTTTGGCTTGTTCAGTTGGGGATATTCAAAATAATTAGCCAAGCATTAATACCATTGATCAGCCCTACCAAACGTGGATGTTTTTTCACTAAGAAACAAACATTATGTTATTTGATTGATATTGTGAAGCTGCTTTGATGCAATTTATATTGTGAAAAGCGCTATATAAATACACTTGACTTGACTTGACTTGTGTTCTCTGTGCTCTCAGAGAGGTGTGTGTGTGTGTGTGTGTGTGTGTGTGTGTGTATGTGTTCTCTGTGCTCTCAGAGAGAGGTGTGTGTGTGTGTGGTCTCTGTGCTCTCAGTGAGGTGTGTGTGTGTTCTCTGTGCTATCAGAGAGGTGTGTGTGTGTGTGTGTGTGTGTTCTCTGTGCTTTCAGAGAGGTGTGTGTGTGTTCTCTGTGCTCTCAGAGAGGTGTGTGTGTGTGTTCTATGTGCTCTCAGAGGTGTGTGTGTGTGTTCTCTGTGCTCTCAGAGAGGTGTGTGTGTGTGTGTGTGTGTGTGTTCTTTGCTCTCAGAGAGGTGTGTGTATGTGTGTGTATGTGTGTGTGTTCTCTGTGCTCTCAGAGGTGTGTGTGTGTGTGTGTGTGTGTTTTCTGTGCTCTCAGAGAGGTGTGTGTGTGTGTGTGTGTGTGTGTGATGGGCAGGTTTAGGGATAGGGTAAGGGGATAGAATATACAGTCTGTACAGTATAAAAACCATTACACCTATGGAATGTCCTCACAAATCACAATACACAGCTATGTGTGTGTGTGTATGTTCTCTGTGCTCTCAGAGAGAGGTGTGTGTGTGTGTGTGTGTTCTCTGTGCTCTCAGAGAGAGGTGTGTGTGTGTGTGTGTTCTCTGTGCTCTCAGAGAGAGGTGTGTGTGTGTTCTCTGTGCTCTCAGAGAGACGTGTGTGTGTTCTCTGTGCTCTCAGAGAGAGGTGTGTGTGTGTGTGTGTGTGTGTGTGTTCTCTGTGCTCTCAGAGAGAGGTGTGTGTGTGTGTGTGTTCTCTATGTGCACTCAGAGAGAGGTGTGTGTGTGTGTTCTCTGTGCTCTCAGAGAGGTGTGTGTGTGTGTGTGTTCTCTGTGCTCTCAGAGAGAGGTGTGTGTGTGTGTTCTCTGTGCTCTCAGAGAGGTGTGTGTGTGTGTGTGTTCTCTGTGCTCTCAGAGAGGTGTGTGTGTGTGTGTGTGTGTGTTCTCTGTGCTTTCAGAGAGGTGTGTGTGTGTTCTCTGTGCTCTCAGAGAGGTGTGTGTGTGTGTTCTCTGTGCTCTCAGAGGTGTGTGTGTGTGTTCTCTGTGCTCTCAGAGGTGTGTGTGGGTGTGTTCTCTGTGCTTTCAGAGAGGTGTGTTTGTGTTCTCTGTGCTCTCAGAGGTGTGTGTGTGTGTGTGTTCTCTATGCTCTCAGAGAGAGGTGTGTGTGTGTGTTCTCTGTGCTCTCAGAGGTGTGTGTGTGTGTGTGTGTTTTCTGTGCTCTCAGAGAGGTGTGTGTGTGTGTGTGTGTTCTCTGTGCTCTCAGAGAGAGAGGTGTGTGTGTTCTCTGTACTCTCAGAGAGAGATGTGTGTGTGTGTTCTCTGTGCTCTCAGAGAGGCGTGTGTGTGTGTGTGTGTGTTCTCTGTGCTTTCAGAGAGAGGTGTGTGTGTGTGTGTGTTCTCTGTGCTCTCAGAGGTGTGTGTGTGTGTGTGTTCTCTATGCTCTCAGAGAGAGGTGTGTGTGTGTTCTCTGTGCTCTCAGAGAGGTGTGTGTGTGTGTGTGTGTTCTCTGTGCTCTCAGAGGTGTGTGTGTGTGTGTGTGTTTTCTGTGCTCTCAGAGAGGTGTGTGTATGTGAGTGTGTTCTCTGTGCTCTCAGAGAGAGGTGTGTGTTCTCTGTGCTCTCAGAGAGGCGTGTGTGTGTGTGTGTTCTCTGTGCTCTCAGAGAGGCGTGTGTGTGTGTGTGTTCTCTGTGCTCTCAGAGGTGTGTGTGTGTGTGTGTGTGTGTGTTCCCTGTGCTCTCAGAGAGAGGTGTGTGTGTGTTCTCTGTGCTCTCAGAGAGGTGTGTGTGTGTGTTCTCTGTGCTCTCAGAGAGGTGTGTGTGTGTGTGTTCTCTGTGCTCTCAGAGAGGTGTGTGTGTGTGTGTGTGTGTGTGTGTTCTCTGTGCTGGCAGAAAGGTGTGTGTGTGTGTGTGTGTTCTCTGTGCTCTCAGTGAGAGGTGTGTGTGTTCTCTGTGCTCTCAGAGAGAGGTGTGTGTGTGTGTTCTCTGTGCTCTCAGAGAGAGGTGTGTGTGTGTGTGTTCTCTGTGCTCTCAGAGAGAGGTGTGTGTGTGTGTGTGTTCTCTGTGCTCTCAGAGAGGTGTGTGTGTGTGTGTTCTCTGTGCCTTCAGAGAGAGGTGTGTGTGTGTTCTCTGTGTTCTCAGAGGTGTGTGTGTGTGTGTTCTCTGTGCTCTCAGAGAGAGGTGTGTGTGTGTGTGTGTGTTCTCTGTGCTCTCAGAGAGGTAGGTGTGTGTGTGTGTGTGTGTGTGTGTGTTCTCTGTGCTCTCAGAGAGAGGTGTGTGTGTGTGTGTGTGTTCTCTGTGCTCTCAGAGAAGTGTGTGTGTGTGTGTGTGTTCTCTGTGCTCTCAGAGAGGTGTGTGTGTGTGTGTGTGTGTTCTCTGTGCTCTCAGAGAGGTGTGTGTGTGTGTGTGTGTGTTTTCTGTGCTCTCAGAGAGAGGTGTGTGTGTGTGTGTGTTCTCTGTGCTCTCAGAGAGATGTGTGTGTGTGTTCTCTGTGTTCTCAGAGAGGTGTGTGTGTGTGTGTGTGTTCTTTGAGCTCTCAGAGAGGTGTGTGTGTGTGTGTTTTCTCTGTGCTCTCAGAGAGAGAGGTGTGTGTGTGTGTGTGTTTGTGTGTGTGTGTGTGTGTTCTCTGTGCTCTCAGAGAGAGACGTGTGTGTGTGTTCTCTGTGCTCTCAGAGAGAGAGGTGTGTGTGTGTGTGTTCTCTGTGCTCTCAGAGAGAGGGGTGTGTGTTTGTGTGTTCTCTGTGCTCTCAGAGAGAGAGGGGTGTGTGTTTGTGTGTTCTCTGTGCTCTCAGAGAGAGAGGTGTGTGTGTGTGTGTGTTCTCTGTGCTCTCAGAGAGAGGTGTGTGTGTGTTCTCTGTGCTCTCAGAGAGGTGTGTGTGTGTGTGTGTCTTTTCTCTGTGCTCTCAGAGAGAGGTGTGTGTGTTCTCTGTGCTCTCAGAGAGGTGTGTGTGTGTGTGTGTGTGTTCTCTGTGCTCTCAGAGAGAGGTGTGTGTATGTTCTCTGTGCTCTCAGAGAGAGGTGTGTGTGTGTGTGTGTGTGTGTGTTCTCTGTGCTCTCAGAGAGGTGTGTGTGTGTGTGTTCTCTGTGCTCTCAGAGAGGTGTGTGTGTGTGTGTGTGTTCTCTGTGCTCTCAGAGAGGTGTGTGTGTGTTTGTGTGTGTGTGTTCTCTGTGCTCTCAGAGAGAGGTGTGTGTGTGTTCTCTGTGCTCTCAGAGAGAGGTGTGTGTGTGTGTGTGTGTTCTCTGTGCTCTCAGAGAGAGGTGTGTGTGTGTGTGTTCTCTGTGCTCTCAGAGAGAGGTGTGTGTGTATGTGTGTGTGTGTGTGTGTTCTCTGTGCTCTCAGAGAGGTGTGTGTGTGTGTTCTCTGTGCTCTCAGCGAAAGGTGTGTGTGTGTGTGTGTGTGTGTTCTCTGTGCTCTCAGAGAGGTGTGTGTGTGTGTGTTATCTGTGCTCTCAGAGAGAGGTGTGTGTGTGTGTTCTCTGTGTTCTCAGAGAGGGGTGTGTGTGTTCTCTGTGCTCTCAGAGAGAGGTGTGTGTGTGTTCTCTGTGCTCTCAGAGAGGTGTGTGTGTGTGTTCTCTGTGCTCTCAGAGAGGTGTGTGTGTGTGTGTGTGTGTGTGTGTTCTCTGTGCTCTCAGAGAGAGAGAGGTGTGTGTGTGTGTGTGTTCTCTGTGCTCTCAGAGAGGTGTGTGTGTGTGTGTGTGTTCTCTGTGCTCTCAGAGAGAGAGAGGTGTGTGTGTGTGTTATCTGTGCTGTCAGAGAGAGGTGTGTGTGTGTTCTCTGTGCTCTCAGAGAGAGGTGTGTGTGTGTGTGTGTTCTCTGTGCTCTCAGAGAGGTAGGTGTGTGTGTGTGTGTGTGTGTGTGTCAAGTCAAGTCAAGTGTATTTATATAGCGCTTTTCACAATATAAATTGCATCAAATCAGCTTCACAATATCAATCAAATAACGTAACAATGTTTGTTTCTTAGTGAAAAAAAATCCACTTTTGGTAGGGCTGATCAATGGTATTAATGCTTAATGCGTGCATTTAAACCATGCTAGTGCAATTCCACTAATGCCAACATAGTTTTCTAGTCTATTTAAAAGAATGTTGTGGTCAATTGTGTCAAATGCAGCACTAAGATCAAGTAACACTAATAGAGAGATACAACCACGATCGGATGATAAAAGTAAATCATTTGTAACTCTAATGAGAGCTGTCTCAGTACTATGGTGCGGTCTAAATCCTGACTGAAAATCCTCACAGATATCATTTCTTTCAAGAAAGGAACATAGTTGTGAGGATACTGCTTTTTCTAATATCTTTGACAGAAAAGGCAGATTTGAGATCGGCCTGTAATTGACTAATTCTGAAGGATCAAGTTGCGTTTTTTTAACAAGCGGTTTTATCATAGCCAGCTTAAAAGTTTTTGGTACGTATCCTAGAGACAAAGACGAATTAATGATATTAAGAAGAGGATCTATGATCTCTGGAAGCATCTCTTTCAATAGCTTAGTAGGTATAGGGTCTAACATACAAGTTGTCGATTTAGATGAATTAACGAGTTTGCAGAATTCTTCCTCTCCTATAGCAACAAATGAATAGAATTTTTCCTCAGGGAGACTACAATGCACTCCCTGATGCGATACTGTAGTAGACGGTTGCATAGTTATAATTTTGTCCCTGATATTATCAATCTTATAAGTGAAGAAGTTCATAAAGTCATTACTGTGTTGCCCGGAAACTTCTGTGCTTGAAGCTTTCTTTTTCGTTAGTTTA
>CM060638.1:29526061-29528561 GCA_030578275.1 Meda fulgida
TTTGGTCACGGTCTGCTCTTATGAATTATGCAAGAGCAGTCGTCGTGTGTAATGTGAGTTACAGTGAAGATCTCCTCCAGAGACTGAAGACATATCATCATATACACTCATAACTCATAACTCATAAACTCCTGCTTCAGCGAAACACTGAGTCTCTGAAGAAACACTGAGTTTCAGCGCCTGCAGTCACAGAGCCTGATCTCACTCTCACACACACACACACACACACACACACACATCCTCTCATCACACTCAGTGTCTCCTCATCTCTGGACAGCGGCTGGAAAGAGGATTTCCTCAGACGAGAGGAGGATTAAACACACACACACACACACACACACACACACATAAACTCAGTGTCACTGGGACTTATTCACAGAATCAGTGTCAAATAACCGACAAACCAAAGAAACAGCATGAGATTTACTGCTTTATGAGAAAAAAAGTGTGTTTGTGTATGTGAGTGAGTGAGTGTGTGTGTGTGTGTGTGTGTGTGAAAGAGTAAGCGTGTGTGAGTGAATGAGTGTGTGTGTGTGGGGGGGGGGGGTGTGTGTGTGTATGTGTGTGTGAGTGAATGAGTGTGTGTGTGTGTGTGTGTGTGTGTGTGTGTGTGTGTGTGTGTGTGTGTGTGTGTGTGTGTGTATGGGGGTGTGTGTGTGTGTGTGAGAGAGTGCATGTGTGTGTGAGAGAGAGTGCGTGTGTGATTTACGTATATAAAGTATATATAGTTTGAAGTTTGATGTTTTCACTCTTTTTTTATTTATTTATCCCTCATTATTTTTGTGCCGAAAAAAATAAAATAAAGGTAATTGCGACTTTATCTCGCAATTCTGACTTTTTTCTTTCAGGATCGTGACATAATGGCTAATTTTTCATTCTGTGGCAGAAACGATCCTTCCATCCTGGATGCATTTGTTATGACATCTAGAAAAGTGCAGAAAATTAACTCTGACATGCAATTTTAAGTCGGCATGAAATTAAAAATCTATCTAATCTATTTTCTAAATTAGTGTCATTTATTTTATATTTTTACTTTTGTCAAGGACGCATTAAATTGACAAAATGTGACAGTAAAGACATTTATAATGTTCAAAAAGATTCTATTTAAAAAAAATGCTGTTCTTTTGAACTTTCTATTCATCAAAGAATCCTGAAAAATAAAATGTGTGACTGTTTCCAACATGAAACTGTTTTCAACACTGATAATAATCATAAATGTTTATGAGCATCAGATCCTCATATTCTCCTGATTTCTGAAGGATCATGTGACACTGAAGACTGGAGTAATGATGCTGAAACTCAGCTTTGATCACAGGAATAAATTACACTTTACTAGATATTCACATAGAAAACAGCTGATTTACATTATAATAATATTTCACTGTTTTACTGTATTTTTAACGCAGCCTTGGTGAGCAGAAGAGACTCGTTCAGGAACTTTACAAAAATCTTACTGATTCAAAGCTTCTGGCCAGTATTGTAGAGTAATGCAGACTTCGTCTGATTTCGGGTGCGTCCCATCTTACCCCACTCTGCCGTGTGTGTGAATGAGCGTTAGAGACATTAGCTTCAATAAACCACTGCAGATTTAATAATGTCACTAATAAACGTCATCATCCTCGGGGAAAGAGACGATGATGAAGATGAGCTCCTCAGTGCTTCCTCCTCACACACATCCCATAATGCTCCTCTGCTGGTGGCTCACAGGGCCAAAACTGCACACACACACACACACACACACACACACACACAACACAACGTCAATCTTAACATTATTAGCATCCTTCCCTCGGGTCATTTTGACAGATTTGCTTTTGGATTTGACTGTTTATCCGAGGACTTTTGTCGCATTGAACCACAAATACACACACAAATTAATGTATTCGAGGAGTTTTGTGGTTGAAATGTTCCAAAGTAACGAATGCTTCCCTCTCGGCTCGATCTGAGCCTCTTAGCAATGACTGAATGTGAGGAATGCTTCAGTTCACACAGAGAAACATAAAACTTGAACAAAAAAAGAGAGTATAAAGTGTACGTGTGTGTGAGTGCCGACTGAAGAGCCTGGCTTTAGGACCCAGAGGAACAGCTCATTTACTCCATATAGAGATATCAGCACATCTAGAGTTATGAAATATCATCTGTTATTATTATTGTCCACATGAGGTCGGCAAAGACACACAGTGTAAGATATTTAGAGCTGAATTAAAAGGGTCATGCATGAAATTGTGAGTTATTGTCATGTTAAGTTGAAAGAATGTGAGGAATGTCCTTAAATTACTATTTATTTATTATTTATTGATCAAATTTAGTAATTTAAAAGGTAAATAAAAAGTTTTGGTAAAATGTGCATTAAAAATAATACAATTATCAAAATGAAATGAAAAACTTTACAAATTTTTTTATTTTATTTATATATATGTAAAAGTATAATTGTATGGCTTGGGGTGATTCTGACCCGCGAGGGAGAGATGCGTCACAGAGAGCGAGGGATGAGGGTGAA